>JACEFZ010011576.1:0-42246 GCA_014155875.1 Cepaea nemoralis | reverse complement strand
GCCGGGGTGCTGTTTTGCCTTTTTTTGCCCCGCCTGGGTTTCCTGTCTGTCTGTCGTTCTGTCCTGCCTCCCTGCCTGCTGCCTGTCTGTCTGCCTGCCTGCCTGCCTGCCTGTCTGTCTGTCTGTCTGTCTGTCTGTCTGTCTGTCTGTCTGTCTGTCTGTCTGTTTTTGTTGACAGAATTTGTTGTTCATGTCACCCTCGGTATAACGTATCTTGAAAACGCTGTAATCATCTGAAAAACTCGTTGAAGGCAATTTGTGGAAGATAAGTTAGTTTGGTGCAAAGTGTACGTCGCCATCGATCTGGGCCACACATTCTCGGGCAGCGAGAAGAATGAAGATGCCAGACTACCCGGAAATCCACTTGCTGTTTGACTTAAACGGAATCAGATTTGTCACACCAGCTTTCATTATCTACTCACCCGGGGTGGAGTGGACGGGTGGAGTGTAAAATAACCTGCATAGATGGAGTGGCATGGGTGAGAAGTTGATGTTTGTGTGTGTGTTGGCATTGATGTTTATATGTGAGAGTGTAGGCACTGATGTTCGTCTGAGAGTATAGGCACTGATGTGTGTGTGTGAGTATAGGCACTGATGTGTGTGTGTGAGTATAGGCACTGATGTGTGTGTATGTATGTGTGTGAGTATAGGCACTGAAGTTTGTGAGAGTATAGGCACTGATGTGTGTGTGAGAGTATAGGCACCGGTGTGTGTGTATGTGTGTGTGTGAGCATAGGCACTGATGTTTGTGTGTGAGTGTAGGCACTGATGTGTATGAGAGTGTAGGCACTGATGTGTATGAGAATTTAGGCACTGATGTCTGTGTCTGTTGGCGTTGATGTCTGTGTCTGTTGGCGCTGATGTCTGTGTGTGTTGGCACTGATGTCTGTGTGTGTGTGTCTGTTGGCGTTGATGTCTGTGTGTGTTGGCACTAATGTCTGTGTGTGTTGGCACTTATGTCTGTGCGTGTTGGCACTGATGTCTGTGTGTGTGTGTGTGTTGGCACTGATGTCTGTGTGTGTTGGCACTGATGTCTGTGTGTGTTGGTACTGATGTCTGTGAGTGAGTGTAGGCACTGATGTCTATGTGTGTGTTGGCACTGATGTCTGTGTGTGTTGGCACTGATGTCTGTGTTTGTTGGCACTGATGTCTGTGAGCGAGTGTAGACATTGATGTTTGTGTGTGTTGGCACTGATGTCTGTATGTGAGTGTATGCACTTATGTGTATGTGAGTGTAGGCACTGATATATATGAGAGTGTAGGCACTGATGTCTGTGAGTGTTGGCACTGATGTCTGTGTGTGTATGTGTGTTGGCACTGATGTCTGTGTGTGTTGGCTCTGATGTCTGTGTGTGTTGGCACTGATGTTTGTGTGTGTTGGCACTGATGTCTGTGTGTGTTGGCACTGATGTCTGTGTGTTGGCACTGATGTTTGTGTATGTAGTGGCACTGATGACTGTGTGTGTTGGCACTGATGCCTGTGTGTGTTGGCACTGATGTCTGGGTGTGTTGGCACTGACGTTTGTGTATGTGTTGGTACTGATGTCTGTGTGTGTTGGCACTGATGTCTGTGTGTGTTGGCACTGATGTCTGTGTGTGTTGGCACTGATGTTTGTGTGTGTTGGCACTGATGTCTGTGTGTGTTGGCACTGATGTCTGTGTGTGTTGGCACTGATGTCTGTGTGTGTTGGCACTGATGTTTGTGTGAGTTGACACTGATGTCTGTGTGTGTTGGCACTGATTTTGTGTGTGTTGGCACTGATGTGTATGAAAGTGTAGGCACTGATGTCTGTGAGTGAGTGTAGGCACTGATGTCTGTGTGTGTGTTGGCACTGATGTTTGTGTGTGTGTTGGCACTGATGTCTGTGTGTGTAGGCACTGATGTCTGTGTGTGTTGGCACTGATGTTTGTGTGTGTGTTGGCACTGATGACTGTGTGTGTTGCCACTGATGTCTGTGTGTGTGGCACTGATGTCTGTGTGTGTAGGCACTGATGTCTTTGTGTTGGCACTGATGTTTGTGTATGTGTTGGCACTGATGTCTGTGTGTGTTGGCACTGATGTCTGTGTGTGTGTTGGCACTGATGTCTGTGTGTGTTGGCACTGATGTCTGTGTGTGTTGGCACTGATGTCTGTGTGTGTTGGCACTGATGTCTGTGTGTCTTGGCACTGATATCTGTGAGTGAGTGTACGAACTGATGTCTGTGTGTGTTGGCACTGATGTCTGTGTGTGTGTTGGCACTGATGTCTGTGTGTGTTGGCACTGATGTCTGTGTGTGTGTCGGCACTGATGTCTGTGTGTGTTGGCACTGATGTTTGTGTGTGTTAGCACTGATGTCTGTGTGTGTTGGCACTGATGTCTGTGAGCGAGTGTAGGCACTGGTGTCTGTGTGTGTTGGCACTGATGTCTGTGTGTGTAGGCACTGATGTCTGTGTGTAGGCACTGATGTCTCTGTGTGTTGGCACTGATGTTTGTTTGTGTGTTGGCACTAATGTCTGTGTGTGTTGGCACTGATGTCTGTGTGTGTTGGCACTGATATCTGTGTGTGTTGGCACTGATGTCTGTCTGTGTTGGCACTGATGTCTGTGTGTGTTGGCACTGATGTCTGTGTGTGTTGGCACTGATATCTGTGAGTGAGTGTACGCACTGATGTATGTGTGTGTTGGCACTGATGTCTGTGTGTGTGTTGGCACTGATGTCTGTGTGTGTTGGCACTGCTGTCTGTGTGTGTGTCGGCACTGATGTCTGTGTGTGTTGGCGCTGATGTTTGTGTGTGTTGGCACTGATGTCTGTGAGTTTAGGCACTGATGTCTGTGTGTGTGTGTTGGCAATGATGTCTGTGTGTGTAGGCACTGATGTGTGTGAGTTTAGGCACTGATGTCTGTGTGTGTGTTGGCAATGATGTCTGTGTGTGTAGGCACTGATGTCTGTGAGTTTAGGCACTGATGTCTGTGTGTGTGTTGGCAATGATGTCTGTGTGTGTTGGCACTGATGTCTGTGAGCGAGTGTAGGCACTGATGTCTGTGTGTGTTGGCACTGATGTCTGTGTGTGTTGGCACTGATGTCTGTGTGTGTTGGCACTGATGTCTGTGTGTGTTGGCACTGATGTCTGTGTGTGTTGGCACTGATGTTTGTGTGTGTTGGCACTGATGTCTGTGTGTGTTGGCACTGATGTCTGTGAGTGAGTGTAGGCACTGATGTCTGTGAGTGAGTGTAGGCACTGATGTCTGTGTGTGTTGGCACTGATGTCTGTGTGTGTTGGCACTGATGTCTGTGTGTGTTGGCACTGATGTCTGTGTGTGTTGGCACTGATGTCTGTGTGTGTGTGTGTTGGCACTGATGTCTGTGTGTGTATGTGTGTTGGCACTGATGTCTGTGTGTGTGTGTTGGCACTGATGTCTGTTTGTGTGTGTTGGCACTGATGTCTGTGTGTGTGTGTTGGCACTGATGTCTGTTTGTGTGTGTTGGCACTGATGTCTGTGTGTGTGTGTTGGCACTGATGTCTGTGTGTGTTGGCACTGATGTCTGTGTGTGTGTTGGCACTGATGTTTGTGTGTGTGTTGGCACTGATGTCTGTGTGTGTTGGCACTGATGTCTGTGTGTGTTGACACTGATGTCTGTGTGTGTTGGCACTGATGTCTGTGTGTTTTGGCACTGATGTCTGTGTGTGTTGGCACTGATGTCTGTGTGTGTTGGCACTGATGTCTGTGTGTGTTGGCACTGATGTCTGTGTGTGTTGGCACTGATGTCTGTGTGTGTGTTGGCACTGATGTCTGTGAGTGAGTGTAGGCACTGATGTCTGTGAGTGTGTAGGCACTGATGTCTGTGTGTGTTGGCACTGATGTCTGTGTGTATGTTGGCACTGATGTCTGTGTGTGTGTTGGCACTGATGTCTGTGAGTGAGTGTAGGCACTGATGTCTGTGAGTGAGTGTAGGCACTGATGTCTGTGAGTGAGTGTAGGCACTGATGTCTGTGTGTGTGTTGGCACTGATGTCTGTGTGTGTGTAGGCACTGATGTCTGTGTGTGTTGGCACTGATGTCTGTGTGTGTGTTGGCACTGATGTCTGTGTGTGTGTTGGCACTGATGTCTGTGAGTGAGTGTAGGCACTGATGTCTGTGAGTGAGTGTAGGCACTGATGTGTATGAGAGTGTAGGCACTGATGTGTATGAGAGTGTAGGCACTGATGTGTGTGCGTGTGTGTGTGTGAGTGTGCGTATAGGCACTGATATGTGTGTGTGAGTATAGACACAGATGCGTGTATTTATGTGTGAGTGTAAGCACTGATGTGTGTGAGTGTAGGTACTGATGTGTGTGTGTGTGTGTGTGTATAGGCACTGATGTGTGTGTGTGTGTGTGAGAGAGTATAAGAACTGATGTGTGTGGGTGTAGGCACTGATGTGCGTGTGTGTGTCAGTATAGGCACTGATGATTGAGAATGTAGACACCGATGTGCGTGAGCGTATAGACACTTATATATAATATATATATATATATATATATATATATATATATATATATATATATATATATATATATATATATATATATATATATATATATATATATATATATATATATATTTACGTGTGTGTGTGTGTCAGTATGGGCACTGATGTATGCGTGTGTTGTCACTGATGTGTGTGTGTGTGAATGTAGGCACTGATGTGTGTGAGTGTAGGCTCTGATGTATATGTGTGTGTGTGTAGGTACTGATGTGTGTGTGTGTGAGTGTAGGTACTGATGTGTGTGAGTGCAGGTATTCATGTATATATGTGAATGTAGGCACTGATGTGTGTGTGTGTGTGTGTATGGGAACTGATGTGTATGTGTAAGTGTGGGCACTGATGTGTGTGTGTGTGTGTGTGTGTGTGTAGTCACTGATGTGTGTGAGATTGTAGGCACTGATTTGTTAGTGTAAGCACTAATGTTTGTGATAGTGTAGGCACTGATGTATGTGTGTGAGTTTTGGCATTGATGTATGTATGAGAGTAGGCACTTATGTGTGTAAGAGAGTAGGCACTGACGTTTGTTTGAGAGAGTAGACGTTGATGTGTGTGTGTTTGTGAGTGTAGGCACTGATGTGTGTGTGTGTGAGTGTAGGTACTAATGTGTGTGAGTGTAGGCATTGATGTGTGTGTAGGCACTGATGTGTGTGTGAGTGTAGGTAGTGATGTATGTAAGTGTAGGCACTGATGTGTGTGTGAGAGTGTAGGTACTGATGTGTGTGAGTGTACACACTGATGTGTGCGTATGTGTGTAGGTACTGATGTGTGTGAGTGTACACACTGATGTGTGTGTGTAGGTAATGATGTGTGTGTGAGTGTAGGTACTGATGTGTGTGTGAGTGTAGGCACTAATGTGTGTGTGTGTGTGTGTAGGTACTGATGTGTGTGTGAGTGTAGGCACTGATGTGTGTGAGTGTAGGTACTGATGTGTGTCTGTGAGTGTAGGCACTGATGTGTGTGTGTAGGTACTGATGTGTATGTGTGAGTGTAGGTACTGATGTGTGTGTGAGTGTAGGTACTGATGTGTGTGTGTGCGAGTGTAGGTACGGTTGTGTGTTTGTGAGCGTAGGTACTGATGTGTGTGAGTGTAGGCACTGATGTGTGTGTGTGTGCGTGTAGGCACCGATGTGTGTGTGTGTGTATGTATAGGTACTGATGTGTGTGTATAGGTACTGATGTGTGTGTGTATAGATACTGATGTGTGAGTGTGAGTGTAGGCACTGATGTGTGTGTGTGAGTGTAGGCACTGATGTGTGTGTGGGCACTGATGTATGGTGTGAATTTAGGCATTGATGTATGTATGGGTGTAGGCACTGATGTGTGTGTGTGTGTGTGTGTGAGTATAGGCACTGACGTTTGTTTGAGAGAGTAGACGTTGATGTGTGTGTGTGTGTGAGTGTAGGCACTGATGTGTGTGTGTGTGTGAGTGTAGGTACTAATGTGTGTGAGTGTAGGCACTGATGTGTGTGTAGGCACTGATGTGTGTGTGTGTGAGTGTAGGCAGTGATGTGTGTGGGTGTAGGCGCTGATGTGTGTGTGATAGTGTAGACACTGATGTGTCTGAATGTAGACACTGATGTGTGCGTATGTGTGTAGGTACTGATGTGTGTGTGAGAGTAGGCACTGACGTGTATGTGTGTGAGTGTAGGTACTGATGTGTGTGTGTGAGTGTAGGCACTGATATGTGTGTGAGTCTAGGTACTGATGTGTATCTGTGAGTGTAGGCACTGATGTGTGTGTGTGTAGGTACTGATGTGTATGTGTGAGTATAGGTACTGATGTGTGTGTGAGTGTAGGTACTGATGTGTGCGTGTGAGTGTAGGTATTATTGTGTGTTTTGTGTGTGTGTGTGTGTGTATGTGAATGTAGGCACTGATATTTGTTTGAGAGTGTAGGCACTGATATGTGTGTGTAGACACTGATGTGTGTGTAGGCACTGATATGTGTGTGTGTGAATGTAGACACTGATGTTTGTGTGCGTCTGAGTGTAGGCACTGATGTTTGTTTGAGAGAGTAGGTACTGTTTGTGTGTGTAGGCATTGATGTGTGTTTGTGTGTGTGAATGTAGGCACTGATGTGTGTGTGTGTGTGTGTGTGAGTCTAGGCAGTGATTTCTGCGTGAGAATGTAGGCGCTGGTGTGTGTGTGTGTGTGTGTGAGTGTAGGCACTGATGTGTCTGAATGTAGACACTGATGTGTGCGTATGTGTGTAGGTACTGATGTGTGTGTGAGTGTAGGCACTGATGTGTGTGTGTGTGAGTGTAGGTACTGATGTGTGTGTGTGCATGTAGGTACTGATGTGTGTGTGAGTGTAAGCACTGATGTGTGTGTGTGTTTAGGTACTGATGTGTGTGTGTGAGTGTAGGCACTGATGTGTGTGTGTGTACGTACGTATTGATGTGTATGTGTGAGTGTAGGTACTGATGTGTGTGTGAGTGTAGGTACTGATGTGTGTGTGAGTGTAGGTACTGTTGTGTGTTTGTGAGTATAGGTATTGATGTGTGTGAGTGTAGGCACTGATGTGTGTGTGTGTGAGTGTAGGCACGGATGTGTGTGTGTGTGTATTTATAGGTACTGATGTGTGTGTGTATAGGTACTGATGTGTGTGTATAGGTACTGATGTGTGAGTGTGAGTGTAGGCACTGATGTGTGTGTGTGTGTATGTGATTGTAGGCATTGATGTCTGTGTGTGAGTGGATTCACTGATGTATGTGTGTGGGTGTAGGCACTAATATGTGTTAATATATTCACTGATGTGTTTGAGTATAGGCACTGATGTATGTGTGAATGCAGGCACTGATATGTGTTTGAGAGTGTAGACACTGATATATGTGTGTGTGTGTGCGTTTGTGTGTGTGTATGTGTGTGTGAGTGTAGTCACTGATGTTTGTTTGAGAATGTAGGCACTGATGTGTGTGTGTGTAGACACTGATGTGTGTGTAGGCACTGATGTGTGGTTATGTGTAGGCACTGATGTGTATGTGTGAGTGTAGGTACTGATGTGTGTGTGAGTGTAGGTACTGATGTGTGTGTGTGTGAGTGTAGGTACGGTTGTGTGTTTGTGAGCGTAGGTACTGATGTGTGTGAGTGTAGGCACTGATGTGTGCGTGTGTGCGTGTAGGCACGGATGTGTGTGTGTGTGTATGTATAGGTACTGATGTGTGTGTATAGGTACTGATGTGTGTGTGAGTATAGGTACTGATGTGTGAGTGTGAGTGTAGGAACTGATGTGTGTGTGTAGGCACTGATGTGTGCGTGGGCACTGATGTATGGTGTGAATTTAGGCATTGATGTATGTATGAGTGTAGGCACTGATGTGTGTGTGTGTGAGAGTATAGGCACTGACGTTTGTTTGAGAGAGTAGACGTTGATGTGTGTGTGAGTGTAGGCACTGATGTGTGTGTGTGTGTGTGTGAGTGTAGGTACTAATGTGTGTGAGTGTAGGCACTGATGTGTGTGTGTAGGCACTGATGTGTGTGTGTGTGAGTGTAGGCAGTGATGTGTGTGGGTGTAGGCGCTGATGTGTGTGTGATAGTGTAGGCACTGATGTGTCTGAATGTAGACACTGATGTGTGCGTATGTGTGTAGGTACTGATGTGTGTGTGAGAGTAGGCACTGACGTGTATGTGTGTTAGTGTTGGTACTGATGTGTGTGTGAGTTTAGGCATTCATGTGTGTGTGTGTGTAGGTACTGATGTGTGTGTGTGTGGGTGTAGGCACTGATATGTGTGTGAGTCTAGGTACTGATGTGTATCTGTGAGTGTAGGCACTGATGTGTGTGTGTGTGTGTGCGTAGGTACTGATGTGTATGTGTGAATTATAGGTACTGATGTGTGTGTGAGTGTAGGTACTGATGTGTGCGTGTGAGTGTAGGTATTATTGTGTGTTTGTGAGTGTAGGTACTGATGTGTGTGAGTGTAGGCACGGTTGTGTGTGTGTATGTATAGGTACTGATGTGTATGTGTGTATAGATACTGATGTGTGTGTATAGGTACTGATGTGTGAGTGTGAGTGTAGACACTGATGTGTATGTGTGTGTGTGTGTATGTGTGTGTGTGTGATTGTAGACACTGATGTCTGTGTGTGAGTGTAGGCACTGATGTATGTTTGTGAGTGTAGGCACTAATATGTGTGAATATATTCACTGATGTGTTTGAGTATAGGCACTGATGTATGTGTGAATGTAGGCACTGATGTTTGTTTGAGAGTGTAGGCGCTGATATGTGCGTGTGTGTGAATGTTGGCACTGATATGTGTGTGTGTGTGAATGTAGGCACTGATATTTGTTTGATGTATGTGTAGGCACTGCTATATATATATAACTATATATATAGACTATATATATATATATATATTATATATATATATATATATATATATATACTATATATATATATATATATATATATATGTGTGTGTGTGTGTTGTGTGTGGTCACTGATGTTTGTTTTGAGAATGTAGGCACCGGTGTGTGTGTGTATGTGTGTGTGTGTGTGTGTGTGTGTGTGTATGTGTGTGAATGTTGGCACTGATGTGTGTGTGTGTGTGTGTGTGTGTGTGTGTGTGTGTGTGTGTGTGTGTGTGTGTGTGTGAATGTAGGCACTGATATTTGTTTGAGAGTGTAGGCACTGATATGTGTGTGTAGACACTGATGTGTGTGTAGGCACTGATATGTGTGTGTGTGAATGTAGACACTGATGTTTGTGTGCGTCTGAGTGTAGGCACTGATGTTTGTTTGAGAGAGTAGGTACTGTTTGTGTGTGTAGGCATTGATGTGTGTGTGTGTGTGTGTGTGTGTGTGTGTGTGAATGTAGGCACTGATGTGTGTGTGTGTGAGTCTGCCAAGTCGTGACTTAAGTTCATGACGCGAAAAACAGAAGGAGCAGAACTCTCGATCAGAATCGCAGATATAACTAAGAAACTAGCGGATCACGTCAGTTTGGTTGATCAATAGTTACGGGAGTGAGATCATGGATGCCAACAAGGAACCAGCACATTGAAATTGTCCAGCCCTTGGAAAAGAATATTGAAGAGCAGGACGACATCATTATGGCCAAGTTAGATGGCAGAGGACCATGTCCAAAGTAGGAAAGTCATAGGAGCCTGAAAAGAATAGAACAAAGGCAACAGATCCAAACGAGACAAGATATATTACGGCAAGGTTAATTAAAAAGGGCTAGTGTTTGACGATTGATTACTCATCATGTTTACGTTTGAAAATTACAAAGAAGAATAATATATTTGCCGATCTTCAGTCCTTTTGATTGCTGTTAAGTTTTCCTGCTTCAAGTTTGTTGAAAGAGTGTCACACCCTGGACACCTTATTTGTTAAATGGTTTTGATTGAAGTTCGTTAAGACATTCTTCAGCAACATGGGGGCCAATCTTATTGAAGTACAGGAAATCGAATGTTGCCAGCTCCTTTGTCTTGGATACGTTACTGCGGCAGATATGCAAGAAGCAAGTCAACTCCACCATTATTAGTTGGGATTTGTCACCAGCTAGTAGACCAGGAACATACAACATTTCATTCGTTACTGGCGAAGAAGCTGTCAGCTATAAGTACCTATTACCAGCTACTGGACAACAAACTATTGACGTGGTTTTAGTGCTTTACTCTAGTTACACTGGAGCACCATTTTCGTGAAGGAATTTTAATCGGGAATACACAGGAACTTGTCAGATATCACGGATTGTCTACACCAGACGCAGATTCATAGATCTACACAACAACGCTGTTCGTCTTATCAACCTACGACACTACAGGAGTTTGGATACATCGGCACAAACACCAAGACCTGCGCTACAACATATGTAGTATTTTATCACATACAGAATCAGGCCAGTATGAATTGTTTGAGTTGATTGAATATTCTGTTGGGTGTTATCAAAATTGAAATTGATATTCATTGTTGATATGGCGAATTAATTGTATCGTAGTTCGTAAGCTGGGGTTGAAGTCCAGTATAGTTTATTTGTCTGTTCCTATCAGTGTTTGTAACTGAAATCTCTTGCTTTGCTTTTGAATTATAGCATTTTGATTCTCTTGACGTTGGATTTACGCTATTGAATTGCTGTTTTCAGTCGAGTTTGTATCACATACAAATATATGGTTCATTATATTAGCGATATAAGTGACAAGATTGTGTTAAACATGTCTACATTTCAAGAATTTATGGACATAGGTGAAAGGTCCGGATTAACAGGCCAAGACCTCAGGAATTGGGCGAAGCTTGAATTTAAGGAATTCCAGAATCTACAACGCGAGGAGAAGGCTGCAGCCAAAGCAGTAGAAAAGGAAGAGAGACAACTTCGAATGGAGTTGGAGAAAGAAAGACTATTGGCGAGAGATAAGGAAATGGAGTTGGAGAAGAAGACTATTGGCGAGAGATAAGGAGATGGAATTGGAAAGGGAGAAACTTACTTTGGAGAAAGAGAACAAAGAAAAAGAGCTTGCGTTTCAGAAGATGAAGCTAGAAGCAGAGGTATTAATGAAGGACAAAGAGATTGAAGGAAATCTGAAAGTTAAGACGCTGGAGATGGAAAAAGAAGCAGAGATTGCACAGACCAAATTGCAATCGAAAACAGAAGACCCTATAAAAAAATATCAAGGAGCAATTAGAAATTTCACACAAGGCGATTCAATAGGAGCATGGGTGGCCAACTTTGAATTGTTGGTCCGATTCTATAAAATTCCAGAAGAAATGTGGCCCATCTTATTTCACCGTCACCTCGGGTTGGAGCCTTTAAAGGTCGTCGAGTTGATTCCGGAAAGTTTACGGACCAATTACACATATGTTCGAGATCGTGTATTGAGTCATTTTTCGCTGGACGAAGCGGGATTAAGAACAAAGTTCAAAACCATCACACCTAAGTCAAACCAAACGTTTCTGGACTACGTAGCTGAAACCGCATCTTTATATGACAGATGGTTAAAAGCTGCAGAAGTGAATGGAAACTTTGACAAATTACGCGACCTAATGCTCAGGGATAAATTGTTATCATCGGTCCCTGAGGTGATGGCTACGTTCCTAATTGAGAACAAGTGTAAATCAATACCTGAGATGGAAGCTAGGGGTGAGTCATACTATAATGCACACCGTGAGGTATTTGCGGACAGCACACAACCAGAACTCGTGATAGGTGCAAGTGCAAAAGTAGAGAGCCAAAGAGAGTATGGTAAAAGTAACAGGTCTGCACAACACAGAAACAGAAGACCGTATCAGAACACACATAGAGAATCAGACAGGCCTAGAAAGGGTCATTTCACACAATGTCCACATTGCAGGCTAAATCACATCTCATCGGAAATGTGTGACCGTCACCCGGAATATGCAGCATATTTGAAAGAACTCATTAATAAGAGGAGGAATAAATACGAGTCATACAGAAGGAATGTCAAATGTTTCTCGTGTTTAGCCTGGGGACATACCTCAAGGTCATGTACGATGAAGAGAACGTGGAAAGAAGCAAATGCTGCATATATATTTACTAGTAGTGACTCAGAAGATACGGAAGAGGCACATGCAGCCATCATAGAACCATATACTAATGACAACCCGGAGAAAACAGATAAAGATTGTTCTGACGAGGAATGCCAAGTTACGATACAAGAGGCCAATGCGGCAAATATTCAAAATGGCACACTAAAGGTCCACCAAGCATGGGTTAATGGTACACCAACCACATGCGTGAGGGATAGCGCCGCCTCTATTGTTGGCGTGGACCAAAGGCTGGTGAAAGATCAAGATTACACAGGCAAAAGTGTTACCTGCAGAACCTTTGGTGGCACTTTGGAAAGATATAGAATTGCATCGATCAATATACAATCTCCCTACTTCAAAGGGATAGTGAACGCAGCGGTGCTACCAAACCCCTGTGCCGGGGTTCTCATTGGGAACATTCCCAAGGTAAAAGATTGCACTCATGAAGAGACCATGAAATGGGAGGCCGACCACACCCCAACAAATGCGCTCACCAGAGCTCAAGTGCGTCGACAGAAAGAAGAAGAAGACAATGCACGCTCCACAACCCCACAAACGAGGCACAATACACAAGACAGGTTAGTAATAACAACGGACCTAGCCACAGAACAAAAACAAGATCCAACGCTACAAAAATGTTGTAAAAATGTACACACACCTGCCAAAATTGCCAGAGTACTCGCCAGAACCCAAGGTCACGAGATACAAGAAGACGAATATACGCAATGGACACAGGTTACTTCAACTAGTAATAAACACTGCTCTTTAACAAAAAAGGGAGACAACACGACAATACAAAAACGTCATAAGGTAAATAAAGTCAATACAGCTAGTTTTCAGTTAAACGAAGTTGTTCCCGTGATCGTAAGTGGAATACAAAAGCAAACAATCAAACTAACTCATCCGTTGACAAATAACAGCATTCAGAAACCACACAAAGAGACAACAAAAATGACTGACACAGTGAACAAACGACATACACAACTGTGGAACGTCATACTCATAACCATGTGTATGTTCCGGATAATGATCTTAAGTAAAGACACCCTCACTCACACCACTGATTGCGCGATTACTGACAGGTACACATGCGTCAAGAAACATGTTACAAACATGTACACAAAAGTCAAGAAAGATGTCATAAAAATATGCGTACAAACAAGTAATTGTTATACAAACTGGCTGAATAAGTGCAAAGAACAATACAGAAAACAAAATGCTTGTGTCTTTGTTTGCTTCAATTATCTTTATTTCAGATATACCAAACTCATTTCATTACTGCAAATATGGTATATAGTATACACACGAGGAAAAACGATACCATTACGCATATCAGCAAAGCTAACATATAAAGAGAAAAATATACGTTCAGAAAAGACACTATACAAATGTCAAAAAGAGTATTGGTTGATACAGCTTCTTTATTCTTTTATTCATCATACTAGTCCAGTAATAAGAGGCGTCATGGTTAACAAACCTCAATTTGCCTCTCAAAATCCTTACAATTTATTTATACCAACACCGGGAACAGAGCAAAACATGTGTGGCGACATGTAAAGAAATATTATCTTATGTTGCATTAAATTGTGTGCAAATTGGGTGAATGAAATATGCAGACATATGACACACGACACATCAACACATTACTAACATTAGATTACTTTCGGATTTTCCCGTGACAGTAAATACATTCAATACATTCTTGATCCATGTTCATTATGCATTATATCGGAAATTCCCATACTAGTAGTATAATTGGGAATATCAATTGGTCCACAGATCATATTATATCAGCAATTCACATACTATTTCTACCTGATTACTATTCTTAAAACGTTAACTTTAATGGAAAATGATAACATATCCTTTAGTTATTAATTGAGCAGAGTTGCATTATTAAGAAATTTCTAACTACGGTACAACTGCGGTATTTGTCAAATTATTAATGGCAAACTACATTATGTCCTAGAGTTCTCTTTATACAGCACTCTATACGGCTACCGAACTTGAAGCCTTAGCTATAATAGGAAACATTGGAAAATTCTCTGAATATATAGTTGCTAATAAATTCTTATCAATCCAGTTATTTTGGATATTTATGGTTTACTCTCTTTACAAACCATGGCGGATTATTTTATTACAAGATTAAAATATTTTGTGTTTTGGTTATAATCTTCATAGGGATATATAAAATACAGCAGGCCAAATATCTATTTCTCTTTTAGACGCCCACAGAAAAACATTCACACAAACAGTTCATATTTATGATATATTAATTATGTTACATATATACATATTTCCTGATGTAATTGACAGATTAAATGAGGCAAATCGGCATTCTCAAGACATAGGTGAACTGGACTGACTATTCACATTTCGCGGAATCGTATTGTGTCACTATGAATACTGGGACTATGAAATTGTGATTTCCGTGCTCCGAACATTTCGAAACCAGTTATCTATTTCAGAGGAACTATAACAGACTGAATCTAGAAGGAAATACAGTTATTAATTAAATGTATTTAATTTAGGCGCATACTCCATATCAATCATCAGTTCACACATGACATGCATTGCATAATAGTGGAAACGCAAATTTACGTCATAAATCAATCATTCATTCAGTTAGGTATATGACACGATCATGCAATCATTAATTTGTTTATTCATTCAGTCATCCATTTGGTTAGTTATTTCATGACGCGATCAGTCATTCATTTATTTATACACATCGCGACATGATCATTCATTCAGTTGTGTACATAATTAATGATACCACTCATACGAAACATAAATGTTGTTACATCATGACGCAATTATCATTCACCTGGTTATTGTAAATCATGATTCATTCATCTCGAAAACGATGAGAGAGTCATGATACTCATCTAGTCACATAATTTTTAACAGTCCATACAGTATCATACATAAATCACGGAAAGAAAGGAAATATAAAGTGATTAACTTTTACACCTCAGACATACAATTACGAATAACAGTACAGACATATACAAAGGATGAATCGCATGTCAGAACGAAAGATATAAATTATGTATTATATGTTTTCTATTTCAAGATAGATTAATTATATATTAGGGGTTAATTTGTTGACGTATTTGCTTGTTTTAATTCAGAATTTCTATTACACCAGTTGCAACGAGTATGTCAATCTGCACAGACCTAATAATAATGAAGCACCAGGACAAATTTCTAATGTACCAGTATCAGTTATATTGATAAGGACATAAGCTGCTTATATTATATGATTCGCCAGTCTGTGTAGCTCACATGTATAAGACGTCAGCGACAAAAGCAAAAGACCTCTCGGAAAAAAATGGGACAGGAACAAGCGTCACATTATAGCTGAATGGGACAGGACAGAGAGGAATAAAGAAATAGTCATATACTTGGAGGTTATATGTCAAAACTATTATAGAAGGATATGGTCCAATCAATCACATACATCCCCTTAGTCGGAGTTTGGTAAATTTGGATGATGATACATGCTCATTGGGGCATTTGAGGGATTAAACTTATAGTTTATTTAGCCTAGCTTTTTCATGAGCTGGTACTACACGACATTTACCGTAGTGCGTAGATAGGAAGTCGTGCCATGTTAAATTTAATTCTATGGCTGTAGGTGGTTGATAGGAGACCATTCCTTCACAGTAGTAATAAATGATATAAGTATGACACATGAACTCTGTGTTACGTCTTGTCAATATAATAGATAAGCTAAAATGGTAGATACCATTTCAAAAAGGAGGGGCATGCTGCCAAGTCGTGACTTAAGTTCATGACGCGAAAAACAGAAGGAGCAGAACTCTCGATCAGAATCGCAGATATAACTAAGAAACTAGCGGATCACGTCAGTTTGGGTTGATCAATGGTTACGGGAGTGAGATCATGGATAGCACATTGAAATGGTCCAGCCCTTGGAAAAGAATATTGAAGAGCAGGACGACATCATTATGGCCAAGTTAGATGGCAGAGGACCATGTCCACAGTAGGAAGATCATAGGAGCCTGAAAAGAATAGAACAAAGGCAACAGATCCAAACGAGACAAGATATATTACGGCAAGGTTAATTAAAAAAGGGCTAGTGTTTGACGATTGATTACTCATCATGTTTACGTTTGAAAATTACAAAGAAGAATAATATATTTGCCGATCTTCAGTCCTTTTGATTGCTGTTAAGTTTTCCTGCTTCAAGTTTGTTGAAAGAGTGTCACACCCTGGACACCTTATTTGTTAAATGGTTTTGATTGAAGTTCGTTAAGACATTCTTCAGCAGAGTCTAGGCAGTGATTTCTGCGTGAGAATGTAGGCGCTGGTGTGTGTGTGTGTGTGTGTGTGTGTGAGAGAGAGAGTGTAGGCACTGATGTGTCTGAATGTAGACACTGATGTGTGCGTATGTGTGTAGGTACTGATGTGTGTGTGAGTGTAGGCACTGATGTGTGTGTGTGTGAGTGTAGGTACTGATGTATGTGTGAATGTAGGTACTGATGTGTGTGTGAGTGTAGGCACTGATGTGTGTGTGTGTGTGTTTAGGTACTGATGTGTGTGTGTGTGTGTGTGTGTGAGTGTAGGCACTGATGTGTGTGTGTGTGTGTACGTACGTATTGATGTGTATGTGTGAGTGTAGGTACTGATGTGTGTGAGAGTGTAGGTACTGATGTGTGTGTGTGAGTGTAGGTACTGTTGTGTGTTTGTGAGTGTAGGTATTGATGTGTGTGAGTGTAGGCACTGATGTGTGTGTGAGTGTAGGCACGGATGTGTGTGTGTGTGTATTTATAGGTACTGATGTGTGTGTGTATAGGTACTGATGTGTGTGTGTATAGGTACTGATGTGTGAGTGTGAGTGTAGGCACTGATGTGTGTGTGTGTATGTGATTGTAGGCATTGATGTCTGTGTGTGAGTGTAGGCACTGATGTATGTGTGTGGGTGTATTCACTAATATGTGTGAATATATTCACTGATGTGTTTGAGTATAGGCACTGATGTATGTGTGAATGCAGGCACTGATATGTGTTTGAGAGTGTAGGCACTGATATGTGTGTGTGTGTGTGTTTGTGTGTGTGTGTGTGTGTGTGTGTGTGTGTGAGTGTAGTCACTGATGTTTGTTTGAGAATGTAGGCACTGATGTGTGTGTGTAGACACTGATGTGTGTGTAGGCACTGATGTGTGTTTATGTGTAGGCACTGATATGTGTGTGCGTGTGTGTGTGCGTGTGTGTGTGTGTGTAGTAATACATGTTTGTTTGAGAGTGTAGGCACTGATGTGTGTGTGTAGACACTGATGTGTGTGTTGGCACTGATGTGTGTTTGTGTGTAAGCACTGATGTGTGCATGTGTGAATGTAGACACTGATGTTTGTTTGAGAGTGTAGGTACTGTTTGTGTGTGTGTGTAGGCATTGATGTGTGTGTGTGTGTGTGTGTGTGTGTGTGAATGTAGGCACTGATGTGTGTGTGTGAGTGTAAGCAGTGATTTCTGCGTGAGAATGTAGGCGATGGTGTGTGTGTGTGTGTAGGCACTGATGTGTGTGTATGTGTATGTATGTGTGTGTGTGTGTGTGTGTGTGTGTGTGTGTGTGTACTGACATGATGGTGTAGACTAGTCTGTTAATGTATATACATATAGTCTTCGATCTGTTCTTGTTGTTTTTGTTCTTGGTCTTTATGTTCTTGTACTTTTGTTCTTGTTGCTTTTAATTTTGTTGCGTTTGTTCTTGTTCTCCTTTCTGCTCCTTGCCTTCTTATTTTTTCCCTTGGTCTTTCTTTCTTTCTTTCTTTCTTTCTTTCTTTCTTTCTTTCTTTCTTTCTACTTTTATCATCATTATTTTCCAAAGAAATGTCATTTCGTTTATTCTAATATTGAATATTAGGCTTGTCTCCTGAACTGAACAAGAAACATACAGATAGCAAGGGGACTGGTTACACTCACCTCATAAGAACACGGGTCGTAATATGTGCATGTCTTGTGACCCGTCTCCCGCATCCCGCGGCACTATCTGCTCTATGACCGCATTTATCTCGCCCGCAGCACATTGCTTACCTATTTTTATGTTTCCATTTACATTCTGGAAGTGGGCAGAACAGGCATTTATTGTTGATGACATACAGCTCTTGACCGAAGCCCGAAGTAAAGATAACTCTTTTCAACGAGCAATCTCTTAAACGTTCTTGGTGATCTTTTTGTTGCTTTCATCGTCTCACATTTTGTCGTTTGTCGTTTGCCTAGATCACAATCAAGAGTAATTGCATCAGCAGGGGAGTTCATTATGCACCCAATATTTTCCCTAAATCTGATTATTTCCCTTTGCTTATTAAAAAAATCATTTGATTAACAAATTACATCAGAATTTGGGGCATTGGAAGGAAGTAGTTGATCAGATGGAGGCCATCACGAGGCCGCCAATTCTGTTGCGGCCCGCCAGCCCCTTTCTTTCTGGCTCCTTGTGCAAGCTTTGTTTAATACCCTAGTTTTGACGTCTGAATTAAAACTATAAATGAGATGTTGAGCACAGAGTTTTAATGCGCGGTTTTATTTCTTTTGAAGTCGTTTCGGATAGAGTCATTTATCTTTGTCAATCAAGGTGATGAAAAGGGTTAAGAAGTATATTTGGCCACTTGTGATGTATGGAAGCGAATCATGGACAGTCAGACAAGTATTATGTTGAGGCTCTGTAGATGTGGTTTTGTAGAAAAATTATCAATGCATGAATCACCAAAATACGAGAAGTAGATTGTGAGCTTTACTGAAACACGATTACAAGAAACAAATTGGACGTTGCGGCCAAAGCCTTCGTCGGCACAGAAAAAAAAAACCGACACAAAACTACACGAAACACACTACATGGCAATATTAAGGGTACTTATCTTAATCTGCATCCTTGCTTGGAGCAGCTGACCTGCGTTAGACGACTATCAGTGGATTGTATGAACCGGATGTATGGTCAACAGGTCAAAGGTAAATACCATCAGAAGCTCAGGTATTGGCTAAGCCACTCGGCGGGAGAATAAGCGGGAAGGGGGTGGGGGTGGAGAGAAGCCCATGTGAGCGGAAGATAAAAATTAGAATTGGCGAAGATGTCACGGACGCAGTTCGCAATTAGCAATTTCTCATTCCACGCTTGAAACACAGCTGCGGAAGATTTCAATACGTTGGTCCTCACAGAGGGGCATGAGTGGCGGTCGCTCAGAAAACGATTACAAACCACCGAACGCAAACCTGCCAAGAAATCCCAAACAGAAAAAATGATGCTGGGTTTGACTGCGACGTCCTGCAAAGGACATGCAACTACCTTTTTAGTGGACTATACAACTAGGGGTGGGAGGGGAGGGGGTTAGGAAGTTAAATGAAACTGTGTTGGACATTGAGGCCGTGGGGGGAGAGTAAACCCAACTGGAATATGAGACGGTTTTCCAATGTCTTACGATCCAGAGCACCATGGACGGATAGAAAGAGTAAATAGAATATCTTGAAAAAAGTTAACTTACGTAGAGAACTGGTTATTCGCACCAGAAGAAGACACGCTACATGCTTTGGGCATTTCATGAGTAGGGAGAAAGCAGGAGTATGTCGTCAAACAGAAAAGTTGGAGGAAAAGAGATGCAGGTAGAAACAAAGAGACAAGATGTTGGACAGTGTGACATCATGACTCAGAGGAACATCAGTATCAGAAAAGATTGGCTGCACACGTAACAGAGGGCTGTGGACAGATATGATCACCAACACCACACGACATGGACTATAAGAAGATTGGCTGCACACGTAACAGAGGGCTGTGGACAGATATGATCACCAACACCACACGACATGGACTATAAGAAGAAGTTAAATAAGTTACTTAAATATCCTTTACAGGACGTCGCAGTCAACCCTTAATTTTTAAACTGTTCATGATTTCTTGACAAGTTTACGTTCTGTAGTTTGCCAGTGCTTTCTGAACGACCGGTACTCATACCGTTGTAAGTGAAACCAAGGTGGTCGACTGCCAGATTGCCCGCAGCTGTGTTTCTAACGCGGTATGCGGGATTACGAACTGCGCCCCTAAGCCCTTCGCCACAGAGTCGACAAAAGGGCTTTGAAATTACCAACATGAATTGAGTTAAATTGAGCTCAGAAATGGCATCAGTGCTCTCAGGGCATTGCCATACGCACTCCGTCCCCTCGTTCAACAGCCAGCGAATAGTCACTCTACTAATCGTTCGCACCGCTATCTGATTGAAAGTTCTCATGGTCTTTCTTCTCGGTTTTGACATTCTTCCAGAACCCCTGCCGATCCCCACAATCTCATCCTTTCCACAAACGGGTTCTCAAGCTGTTCCCCCGCCTTCTCCACTTGGTCCTACAGGCGCAAGACCAACTCTCCCTTGTCAATAGGTAATCTAGCACGAGAGTTGCATTCCCTGCCCGCCTATCAACCTGTTCATTCCCTCGCACTCCCACCAAGCCAGGGCAAAAAAACATACAATGCTCACAATGTGTAACCTCTGAAGCGAGGTGAGCCATTCAACACGAAACATTCCTTTCTCCACCATAATTAGCATACTCCTTGAGTCCGTAATGAATACAATGTGTATTGCAGTGGTCTCCTCTAACCAACGGAATGCCGCTGTTACTGCTCTCACCCCATTATCATGCTGGAGGTCGTAGTCTCATATGCTAGACGCCTTTTTCAAGCATCGTCCATGACCAAAATGAACCATCATTATACGTCAGACGTGTCCACTGGTGGACAAATCTTCTCCTCAGAATTTGTAGGAGTTAGTGACGACAGAGCACAACTGTCAGTTACTGGAATTAGAATGCACAAGACCCCGCCACACGCCTTATCAGATTCAATGTCAAACAAAAAGTTGGTTAGGACCAAATCAAAATAGATGGCGGAAAATGGGAAGTAGGAGTGTGTCAAAGTTATGACTTAAAAGTTGTTAATATGGTAGAAGATATGTTTATTATATATAATTAAATGGGTTTTGCATAAGGAAAACCGCTGTATACAAGCCCAGAAACAGGAAGTGGCTTGAGACGATTAATCATCCCATCTCACTTAGTTAGTTAAGGAACAAAAGATAAATGGTGCTAAACCCATCATGCTGTAGATCAACCGAAACCCGCTGGGCGATGTGGTCAACATCACGTAGGCCGTCTTCACTTCCCAGGGCATTTCGTGGTGTCTAGTCTAGGCTAGCTCGACCTGGCAACGCAGGTACATGTTTAAATGTGATATTTTCTCACTTTGTTTTCACATTGCCTCATTTGTGAAGTAGATTTTCCCACCCCATGCCCTCTTTATCTTATATGTGAAGTAGATTTTCTCAGCCGGGCTGTTTATCTAATTTGTGAAGTAGATTTTCTCACCCCGTGCCCGCTTTATCTCATTTGTGAAGTAGATTTTCTCACCCCGTGCCCTCTTTATCTCATTTGTGAAGTAGATTTTCTCACCCCGTGCCCGCTTTATCTCATTTGTGAAGTAGATTTTCTGAACCCGTGCCCGCGTTATCTAATTTGTGAAGTAGATTTTCTCACCCCGGACTCTCTTTATTTCATTTGTGAAGTAGATATTCTCACCCCGTGCCGGCGTTATCTCATTTGTAATGTGAATTTTCATAATATGTGTCCTCTACATCTCATTTGTAAAGTGAATTTTCACAATATGCGTCCTCTCTGTCTCACTGATAATGTAGATTTTCTCAGCATGTGCTCTCTTGATCTCATTTGTAATGTGAATATTTTCAGCATATGTTATCTTTATCTTATTGCTTGCTTGCTGCTTGCTTGCGCTCGCTGGCTGTAAACTCCAGCAAGAAGTCCTGTATGTCGGATGAAGGCATCCTGTTGTCCAACATCAGTGTGATGTCATACAGGACCTGAAGTTTGCGTGAGCATCCGTTGTCCCATGTCTGGCTTATTGGTGTGCAGACTGGTGGTTCCTCGCCGTGCAGGCAGATACTCTCCGACCTCGGAAGAATCGCGATCCTACTACATTAGCCAGGACCCCGAAGGGGCCTGTTGCCCAGGATGCACGATTAGGACGTGTTAGTAGTTCTTGGTCAGTATAGAATCTGGTCCTGGTGCCTTGGAAACACTTCTGCGTCCCTTATCTTTTTATAATCTGGATCTTCACAATCTGTGCTCTATTTATCTCATTTGCAATGTAAATATTCTCAGTATACGTTCTCTTCATCGCATCGCAAGATTAATTGGCTGAACCCGCTAATCTGCTGGATCTGACGAAGTTCATACTTCATAAACAAACACTGAACACAGAATTAACGTGGCTGTAATCAGTCTATAAAAAAAAAACGGAGAGAATATTACGTAAAGACAAAATGGCAAATAAAAAAGTCCCAAATAAATTAGAAATGAAACTGGAATTAATGAATGGAAGGAATCAAGATTAGAGAAATGCAACATTTTGGGCACATAAAAATACGCAACACACAGATGACAGGAAATCTTGAAATTAAGGTGGGAGGTAAGGTTAGAAGAGGAAATTAGTCGTTTGAATGGGAAGATTGTATCACAAGATGGATTTGTGGGGGTGTGTTGGTGCACTGTCATGGATGGAGTTATAGGGGGTGTGTGTGGCAACTATTGCACTGTCATGGATGGAGCTGTAGGGGGTGTGTGGGGCAACTATTGCACTGTCATGGATAGAGTTATAGGGGGTGTGTGGGGCAACTATTGCACTGTCATGGATGGAGTTATAGGGGGTGTGTGGGGCAACTATTGCACTGTCATGGATGGAGTTATAGGTGGTGTGTGGGGCAACTATTGCACTGTCATGGATGGAGTTATAGGGGGTGTGTGAGCAACTATTGCACTGTCATGGATGGAGCTGTAGGGGGTGTGTGGGGCAACTATTGCACTGTCATGGATGGAGCTGTAGGGGGTGTGTGGGGCAACTATTGCACTGTCATGATGGAGTTATAGGGGGTGTGTGGGGCAACTATTGCACTGTCATGGATGGAGTTATAGAGGGTGTGTGGGGCAACTATTGCACTGTCATGGATGGAGGTATAGGGGGTGTGTGAGCAACTATTGCACTGTCATGGAACGAACGAACAAACTTTATTTTCAAAGGGTTAAGAATTGGGCACGCAGGCCCGTCTAACATTCTGCCCTTCTCTCACTCTCTTTCATACATTATTTCATTCACACATCATTCAAGGCTAACAGAGGACAGCAACAATATAAAAGATATGCATTATAAAGGCATGGGCAAAATGCGAACATCAAAACTACACGACACAGTAAAATTAGATAATGGTCTGACACTTGTTATTAGCCATGTGGAATATACTGGCCTACCAAAAGGGGACTGGCTGTTATACTAGGGTTTTGTTATTAGTATTATTATTATCTCTATTATTAAGGGAGAAGATAATCCGTACTGAGATAGTGTTCGAGTAATTTGCGATTATATGAATAGGGATTGGTGATGTCTTTGATTTCTTGTGGAAGATTGTTCCACAGCTGAGCTGCAGAGTACGTTAAGCTTGTTTTGTATAAGTCAATCCTAGGCTTCGGAATGTGTAATATATTTAAGCGTTTACTGTGTCTAGCATTATATTTAAACAATGGCCAAAGGTAATTTGGGGCATTCCGATGCAGGATTTTGTGAATTAGTTTAGCTTTATTGAAAAAGCAGGCGTTTGCGGAGTGGTAGTAACTGAAGGCGTTTATACAGGCTAGGATTGTCAGATAAATGTTTGTTATAAATTAGACTCATGGCCCGTTTCTGGAGTGAGTAAAGTCGCTTGGTGTTTGAATTAGAACAACCGTCCCAGATTGTAGAGCAGTAGTCAAAGTGGGTCTGTATATGAGAAGTATAGAATAGTTTCCTTGTGTCCTCATCAAGGAAGTTTTTAATTTTGGCGAGTTGGTAGACTTTTTTCGCTGTTTGTTTAATAAGCGCTTGAACGTGGGAATTAAAGGTTAGGTTTCTATCAATGATTATGCCTAATGTTTTGTGCTCAATTACACTTTCTACTGGCATGTTATCGATGTTAAGTTGAAGTGACGTGTGCGAGCTTAGAGTTTGAAGTCTTTGTCTGGTTGTTAGTAACATTGATTTTGTTTTAGTGATGTTAATTTGCATACGGTTTGAATAGCTCCACCTAACTACATTATTTAATTCTTGTTGTAAAGACGACTCCAATAAAATACAGTTTTCAGCATTTGTGTACACTGTACAGTCGTCTGCAAATAGATCGCAGGACGTCGAAAGATGTAAAGGTAGATCGTTAATATATATGGCAAACAATAGAGGGCCAAGAATAGAGCCTTGCGGTACTCCAATATTGAAGGTAGTGGTATGAGACAGACATTTATTATGTGATACTACTTGCTTTCTGTTTGATAGAAAAGATGATATTAGAGTGACTACATTAGGGCCAATTTTCATTGTCTGAAGTTTTTAAATTAAAATAACATGGTCTATCATATCAAATGCTTTCTTGAAATCAATAAACACAGTTCCACATAGACTGTTGTTGTTTATATTCTGGTGCCAATTTTCTATCATGTTTGTTAGGGCCGTATGGCAAGAAGATTTTGGTCGAAATCCTGATTGGTTGTCAACAATAAGCTTGTTGCGAACTAAATACTGTAATGTTACTTTATGGATGTGTTTTCTAGTGGCTTAGATAGTGATGATAGTAAGGAAATGGGTCTGTAATTGTTCGGGAGATCATTGTCCAATGAACCAGATTTAAGAAGAGGGTACACTTTAGCGATTTTGAGAGCTGATGGAAAGTGGCCTTTTGTTGAGACACTGATTATATACATAGGTTAGTGATATACAGATCACTGGCGCAGCACAACGGAGAATCCGGTTGCTGATTCCATCTAACCCAGATGAGGTTGTGTTTTTTAGGTTACTGAGGTAAGTGAATACCTCAGTGATTGTCATTAGCGGTATGTAGGAAAGAATATCGCCGGAGCATCTATTCTCGCAAAACGATGACAGTAAAGATAAGTTGCAAGGAGAATTAGGTATTGAAGCCTTCAACTGGTCTATGTCAGTTTGAAAAAAATTACTGAATTGGTCGCATGTAATATGATTTGATGGTAAAGAATTTCGGAAGTTACACTTGTTTGTCAAGGTGTTAATTGCCTTCCATATATCCTTACTATTTGTTTTATCCATTACTAAGTTCTTAAAGTAATTTTTCTTTTCCGTCGTATGGTATATTGAACTTTGTTTCTAAGAGTACGGTATGCGCTGAGATCCCGCTTTTTATGTGCTTTATCCCTGTCTCTCATAATTTGAAGTATTTCCTGGGTGATCCAAGGTGGCTTGACGTGGTGTTTTACTCGAACTTCCTTGATTGGCACATGTCTATCAAAAACATCAATAAATGTTTTCATCCAGAATTCCAGAGCATCATCCGGGTCAGGAAGCTGACAAACATTGTCTAGAGGTGAACTGAGCAAGTCCTGTAAAAATGCGTTTTGGTTGAAATGTTTGTAACTTCTATATTTTACACTTATGTGTTTATGTTTAGGCGTTTTAATTCCTTGTTTAGACCACGTGCAGCATATTGGGTAGTGATCGCTCATTGCACAATTGGGTACAGAGCATTCTATGATATTGTCTGAGCAAGTTACATAAATGTGATCTATGACTGTTGAAGATGACTATGTTACTCTAGTAGCCTGTTTTATTATTTGTTGGAAATTGTATGATGCAATTATATTTCCCCATATTATGTTGGATTTGTTGGTGTCAATGTTAAAGTCTCCGAGTAGTATAATTTCCTTCCCGGAAGCGAAAACCACATCCATCATGGTAGTGAAGTTTTCGTACCAGACGTGTCCAGCACTTGGATTTCGATAGAGGTAGCCAATTATCAGGGGTGTGCGGTTTTGAAGTTTTAGCTCTAACCACATACATTCTATTTCGAAAGTTTCAAAGTCTAGCCTACGGTGAGCATTTAGTAAATTAGAAACATAGGTTACTATGCCTGTCTCTTGTTTCCTACAGGGATCCCTTCTAAACACTTTGTACCCTTTAATAGATATGTCCTCATCTGAAATGTTATCATTAAGTCTACTTTCACTAAGGCCGAATAAATGAAAATTTTGGTTAAGAATAGAAGATAACTCTGGTAGCTTGTTAAATAAGCTGCAAATGTTTAAGTGTCCAAGGCGTATTCCTGACTTATTGAGCCAGTGTTGCCACTTCTCAGACATTTCATCCACGAAGAAAGTGTAAATTAGTCAAAGTTAAGCAAAAATACAAGATCATAACATTTTTTTAAAAAAATCAAAAAAAAAAAAAAAAATCACAATTACATTAACTTACAAAATATCAGTAATACAAATAGATATGTAAATGACAATATTATAACGATATAACTAATTAGACCAACGAATATAAAGCAAACACGGAACAAAACGAGTTAAAGAACATACAACAAATAATTAACATGAAGAAAAAAAGAAAAAAAAAAACTACTTCACAAGCTAAGTAACCAACTGTTATCCAAAAGAATTAATAAATGACCATACAAGTCAATGTCTCTGTTTAAAGCGGAGTATCCCACACGGATATAATGTGTATACGAGCAAGATTGCATACCTAGAAGCACCAGGGGTTGGAAGGATTCTAACATTTGCAGATGATATTCTTGCATACAGGCAGGGGAGAAATAGGGATCAAACAGCCCAGGAGCTACAGGTGACAGTGGACAAAGTGATTGACTGGTGCACTGAAATGAGTGCTGTCATCAACCCGGAAAAGGCGGTGGTGTTGTGGTGCTCTCTGGACAATAGGATTGTGAGAGATGATACCCCAAGCCTCACGATAGATGGTAAAAGTGTCAACAGAGAGAACAAACTGAAGTATCTGGGAATCACATTTGACAGGAGTCTGTCCTTCAAGGACCATGTGGAGACGGTTGTGACAAGATCGCAAAAGGGACTCAATGCACTTAAAACTATGGCTGCAATGGACATAGAGCAGAGAATGCTCTTCACACTATACCAGCACTTGATCCTCTCAGTGATTGATTATGGACTAGGAATGCTTACTGTCTCAAAGAGTCAGCTGGTGAAATTAGAGCGCATACAGAATGAAGCGATGCGGGTCATTCTGGGATGCACTAGAGACACTCCAGTAGTGTGTATGCGTTACATCCTTGGTCTTCCTACTGTTGCTAGTAGGCACAAGGTGATGCAAGCGAAGGCATACCTCAGAGTAGCTGCAGACACAGATCACCCGTTGCATGAGGCGCTGGACGTAGTTAAGGGTCAGAGACTGATAAGAGGGAAATCATGGATGGCTCAGGCGGAGGATACGATCAGACAGGTGTGCCCCTTGGAGAACATCAGGCGAGGAGAGGAGTGGGTCAGAGTGCCAGCCGTGCAGTCAGACTTGTGCAGAGTTGTAATAACATTGAACCGGGAGTGCAGGGAGTGGCCAGCAGGGGCCACGGAAGTGGAAATTCAGCAACTAATTCATGAAAATTCTCGCCCGGGTGATGTGATTATCTACACGGATGGGTCAGTGTTGAGAGGTAGGAGAAGTGCCTGGGGGTTCTTGGCAAAAACTAATGGTCGGCGTTTGGTGCAGGAGAGCCTGGCGTATGATAACACTACATCTAGCTTAAGAATGGAGGTGGAGGCGGTCAGTGCAGCTTTCCGCTGGATAGAAAACACGATACATACACACATTGTGATTGTAACTGACTCAGAAAGCATGCTGAGAAGGGTGAGAACAGGTAGGCTTCGTGCAGAGTGGCTTGCTTCGCTTCGGAGGTCACGGGTAGTAAGCATCACCTGGATCTTTTCTCCTGGGCATGCCGGTGTGCTGGGGAATGAACAGGCGGACAGATTGGCTGGCTCGGCAAAATTTGGTGGAGTATTGATGCAGGACAAGGCAGACGTTGTTGCGGCCTTGTGGGAGCACGTGTACACCTCGGAGGAGCAGATGGAGCACCATGGTCTGGTAAGAATGAGACAACGTGGTGTGACGAGGGGTTCTGGCCGACGCTCGGCGCTCGGAGGAAAGGCGAGACGGACATATAATCAGATTGCTACTGGAACTATTAGTGTTGGAACTCTTCGCTGGCTGCTGAGGATGGAGACGGAGCGCTTATGGGAATGTCCCGAATGCTGTGATGTCGGTTCCTAGATCAATCAATCAATCAATCAATCAATCCCACACGGGAAATAAAACGTTAAACAGTAAGCAGAAGGAAGAACAGTGAAGACCCCCTCACTCACAGTAAAAACACAATGAAAAGTATTATAAAAGCTATACAGCTAAGTACTATCCATTAATATAAAGTCAAAACAAGTCAATGTTTGTAGTTGCTTATAACCTAATACGTTACTAGACCAAGTAGTAACCAAATATGCAGATAAACGTTCAAGGAGAGGCTCTTTCTTGTACTGAGATCCGGTGTAGCTTTGTGCTAATTTGCTAGTAAATACCAGGTTGTGTTGGTTGTTGGTATAGCGACATTATAAGTGCTTGACGAAGTGTAGCTGGGCTATACCGTGTGAGGTGCAACCATTCTTGATTACAATGAACTGGGTACTGATGATGTCTCATGGGTATGTAATGACTACCAACTAGAGCCTCTGGTTGGTGGCTAACAGGAGGTTGTGGTGGCACATCGTTGTTGCTGAGAGTTGGTTCCTTTCTGGGGAGAATAGGAAAAATATCTTCGTAATTATTACCCTCCTGTGTGAACGTATTTAACGGACTTGGTGTAGTGGTAGTGTCCCGTCTGGCTTGGATTTCAGGTGCAGTGGTTATGAGTGGTCTGCAAACTTCTGTCCTGTTGGTACTTGATGTGACGGGAGTATGTCGTCTGGCTTGAGTTTCAGGAGTAGCTAAAAGTGTCCGGCGCGATCCCGTATTGGATGTATGGTATGTCCGTTCAGGATATTTGATATTCTTGGCGAGAAAACTGGTGCCCAATGTAGACAAATGTATTTGATCCTTATAAAGACTCTTTTTTGGTGCACCAGCCTGTGAAGTGAATGATGCTGTTGATGAATTGTATCATGTTTTGAGAACAGAACTTCTGCAAAATGTTGTTATTTATGTCAGCTAGACGGCGCTGCTGTCCATAACTTGGTGATATGATGGAGGAGAAGAAAATGGATGAGTTAGGAAAAGTGTGACGTAATCCGTTCAAGAGTGCCAGTAGTTGAGACCCTGTGATTTGTTGGTTGTTCGTGGTGTCGGTGATACCAATATGTACGCTTGCCCTTCTAACGCTATGATTAACAGCCAACCTGCTAATCTTGTCTGTTAGCCGGTCTACACCAGCCCCAGGCAGTGGGATTATTGAAACAATGTCTGTGTCTGACGTGGTCATCCTGTCGCTGTATAAACCTTTCATTAAGGAATCGCCTAGTATAATATGTGTACAGTCAGGTCGTGCTGTCTGTACATGTTGGTTTTCAGCACGTCTCGCCCGTTGTTTCATCCATTTCCGATTATCAGCAGTCTTTATGTCTCCATGTGGTTCTCTCGATGTATCTTGTAGGCTTGTCTTGCCCGTTGGCAGCATGTTAGAGCACTGTAGGTTTTCTGGTGACTTTTCTTGAAGTACTTCAAACCTATTGCTTATTTTGACGTCAATTTGGTAGACTGCTTGTTGTTGTTTATCTTCGTCTGCGCATTGAGGTATTTGTTGTTGTTTATCTTCCTCTGCGCATTGAGGTGTTTTCATAGCGCTTATCTGTTCTGGGTGGGATTGAGCTTCCCCAAGATTTCCTAAGGATGAAGCGGTTGCTTGGGAATTACATGCTTCTTCGGTTTGGTTGGTAGAGGACACATTCTGTAAGATTTGAACTGTATTTCTCAGCAGCAAATTTTCGTCTCGTATGAGTGCGACTTCTGTCTTGAGAGCATTGTAATCACTGCTTATCTTGTTGTTTGCTTCAATGTTGGTTGAAACAGTGACAATGAGCGCCTGTAGTGATTGTTCTAGTTCCTCAATGCGCTGTTTACAGTCGCACGTATGTCCATTGATAGTTAAGATGCTATTGTTATCTGAGGCAGGTACTTCTTCAACAATGTCAACATTGGGTTCTATGTTGTTTTGGATACGCTCCATTGCGTATTCAATGGCCAAGAGCACTGGTGGGTTGGCAGGCCTCGTGTTGATGTTGTCATGTACACTCATCGTATGAGTTAATTGACGAACATTGTTAGCTGGTGTGCTGTCGACAGCTGTAGTTGTGGGCTGCGTATATTCGGTGAATGCCTGTGTCGAGTTTTCAAGTTCAACAAAATCTACTTTTAGCCAGGAATTAATGTTTTCATTACTGCCCTGTGTCATGAGTTTATTTTTACTGTGGTACAAATGTATCGTAATCACTGGCGTCGTAATCAGATCCTCAACGTGGGCCCCGTGCTTATCTTGCCTGTGTTCAATTAGTTCAAGCCTGTAGTAGTTGAGTAGGCAAGTTCGGAATGCCTCATAATGGAGTGTGTTGTTGAAGGAAACAGTAACACACTGTCCTGAGTTGGTGTGTTTGACGACTAGGCCGTTGGGATTTATGCACTTGGATAGCTTATTCTTCACGGCCCTCTCTTTGTTTAGTGTGTAAGTTTTATTGACAGCCGATCGTAACCTGAGCGAGTCCTTTCACCATTCACTTCCAATACGGAGCACTCTCCTTCCCCTGACATTATTGCATAATATTACGACTAACTAAACTTGAAGAACGCAGCATTCGCATTGTTATCTAGCCACGCCGCGGGCAATTTGAGGTCCCGTGGTTGTATCTGACACGCCTCGTGCACTTGATTGGTTAAAATGTAATAGTGTTCAACTATCACTCGAAATGAATATTAGATATAAGACACATTTTTGCGATATTAAACACTCGTATTAATCTAAAAACTATTTCACCACATCCTCAGAATAACAACGAGCACATTGATATAAAAATCCATGATAGGTGATTCAGCTTGCAGTAATAATAATCCGAGAAGTAGGAGATAAGAAAACACGTCTTCACTCTCCGGAGACACGTTCATGGATGGAGTTATAGGTGGTGTGTGGGGCAACTATTGCACTGTCATGGATGGAGCTGTAGGGGGTGTGTGGGGCAACTATTGCACTGTCATGGATGGAGCTGTAGGGGGTGTGTGGGGCAACTATTGCACTGTCATGGATGGAGTTATAGGGTGTGTGTGGGGCAACTATTGCACTGTCATGGATGGAGGTATAGGGGGTGTGTGAGCAACTATTGCACTGTCATGGATGGAGTTATAGGGGGTGTGTGGGGCAAATATTGCACTGTCATGGATGGAGCTGTAGGGGGTGTGTGGGGCAACTATTGCACTGTCATGGGTGGAGCTGTTAGGGGGTGTGTGGGGCAACTATTGCACTGTCATGGATGGAGCTGTAGGGGTGTGTGGGGCAACTATTGCACTGTCATGGATGGAGTTATAGGCGGTGTAGGACAACTATTGCACTGTCATGGATGGAGTTATAGGGGGTGTGTGGGGCAACTATTGCACTGTCATGGATGGAGTTATAGGGGGTGTGTGAGCAACTATTGCACTGTCATGGATGGAGTTATAGGGGGTGTGTGGGGCAACTACTGCACTGTCATGGATGGAGCTGTAGGGGGTGTGTGAGCAACTATTGCACTGTCATGGATGGAGTTATAGGGGGTGTGTGGGGCAACTATTGCACTGTCATGGATTGAGTTATAGGGGGTGTGTGGGCACTATTGCACTGTCATTAATGGAGCTGTTAGGGGGTGTGTGGGGCAACTATTGCACTGTCATGGATGGAGTTATAGGGGGTGTGTGGGGCAACTACTGGCACTGTCATGGATGGAGTTATAGGGGTGTGTGGGGCAACTATTGCACTGTCATGGATGGAGTTATAGGGGGTGTGTGGGGCAACAATTGCACTGTCATGGATGGAGCTGTAGGGGGTGTGTGGGGCAACTACTGCACTGTCATGGATGGAGTTATAGGGGGTGTGTGGGGCAACTACTGCACTGTCATGGATGGAGTTATAGTTGGTGTGTGGGGCAACTATTGCACTGTCATGGATGGAGTTATAGGGGGTGTGTGGGGCAACTATTGCACTGTCATGGATGGAGCTGTAGGGGGTGTGTGGGGCAACTATTGCACTGTCATGGATGGAGTTATAGGGGGTGTGTGGGGCAACTACTGCACTGTCATGGATGGAGCTGTAGGGGGTGTGTGGGGCAACTACTGCACTGTCATGGATGGAGCTGTAGGGGGTGTGTGAGCAACTATTGCACTGTCATGGATGGAGCTGCAGGGGGTGTGTGGGGGCAACTATTGCACTGTCAAGGATGGAGCTGTAGGGGGTTTGGTGTGTGGGGCAACTATTGCACTGTCATGGATGGAGTTATAGTTGGTGTGTGGGGCAACTATTGCACTGTCATGTGTGGAGCTGCAGGGGGTGTGTAGGGCAACTATTGCACTGTCATGGATGGAGCTGTAGGGGGTGTGTGGGGCAACTATTGCACTGTCATGGATGGAGTTATAGGGGGTGTGTGGGCAACTATTGCACTGTCATGGATGGAGCTGTAGGGGGTGTGTGGGCAACTATTGCACTGTCATGGATGGAGTATAGGGGTGTGTGGGGCAACTACTGCACTGTCATGGATGGAGTTAGGGGGTTGTGAGCAACTATTGCACTGTCATGGATGGAGTTATAGGGGTGTGTGGGCAACTATTGCACTGTCATGGATGGAGTTATAGGGGGTGTGTGGGGCAACTATTGCACTGTCATGGATGGAGCTGTAGGGGGTGTGTGGGGCAACTATTGCACTGTCATGGATGGAGTTATAGGGGGTGTGTGGGGCAACTACTTGCACTGTCATGGATGGAGCTGTACGGGGTGTGTGGGGCAACTATTGCACTGTCATGGATGGAGTTATAGGGGGTGTGTGGGGCAACTATTGCACTGTCATGGATGGAGTTATAGGGGGTGTGTGGGGCAACTATTGCACTGTCATGGATGGAGTTATAGGCGGTGTGTGGGGCAACTATTGCACTGTCATGGATGGAGCTGTAGGGGGTTTGTTGGGCAACTATTGCACTGTCATGGATGGAGTTATAGGGGGTGTGTAGGGCAACTATTGCACTGTCATGGATGGAGTTATAGGGGGTGTGTGGGGCAACTTTTTCACTGTCATGGATGGAGTTAAAGGGGGTGTGTAGGGCAACTATTGCACTGTCATGGATGGAGTTATAGGGGGGGGGCAACTTACCCGAGTTAGGGGGTGTGTGGCAACTATTGAACTGTCATGGATGGAGTTATAGGGGGTGTGTGGGCAACTATTGCACTGTCAAGTATGGAGCTGTAGGGGGGTGTGTGGGGCAACTATTGCACTGTCATGGATGGAGTTATAGGGGGTGTGTAGGGTAAACTATTACACTGTCATGGATGGAGTTATAGGGGGGTGTGTAGGGTAAACTATTACACTGTCATGGGATGGAGTTATAGGGGGTGTGTAGGGTAAACTATTACACTGTCATGGATGGAGTTATAGGGGGTGTGTAGAGTAAACTATTACACTGTCATGGATGGAGCTGTAGGGGGTGTGTGGGAAACTATTGTACTGTCATGGATGGAGGTATAGGGGGTGTGTGGGCAACTATTGCACTGTCATGGATGGAGTTATAGGGGGTGTGTTTGGCAACTATTGTACTGTCATGGATGGGTTATAGGGGGTGTGTAGGGTAACTATTACACTGTCATGGATGGAGTTATAGGGGGTGTGTGGGTAACTATTGCACTGGATGGAGTTATAGGGGGTGTGTGGGGCAACTATTGCACTGTCATGGATGGAGTTATAGGGGGTGTGTGGGGCAACTACTGCACTGTCATGGATGGAGTTATAGGGGGTGTGTGGGGCAACTATTGCACTGTCATGGATGGAGTTATAGGGGGTGTGTGGGGCAACTATTGCACTGTCATGTATAATAATAATAATAATAATAAGTCTTTATTTTCAAAGGGTTAAGAATTGGGCACGCAGGCCCGTCTGACATTCTGCCCTTCTTCTCTATTTCCTCTCATACATTCTTTCATTCAACATCACTTATGAAGCAACTTTTGACAACAAAAGAACATTAAAACGCATGAAAAATAATCAATATCAAATGACTCACTGAGGCAGTGTTTAACATGGGCATTATAAATACCTAAGGAGGGTGTAACGTGCCATACATAAGGGAATGTTTTTTGGCTAGTTGTCGTTTGAGATAAGTTACCATTATTGTCTTTTTTGTGTTATTTGTTATGGGGGCATGTAGTCTGTACTAAGGTAGTGTTCAAACAGGTTGCGAATGTATGTATCATGATTGGTGGTGTCTTTGATTTCTTGTGGAAGATTGTTCCACAACTGAGCGGCAGAGTATGCTAAGCTTGTTTTATATAAGTCTATCCTAGGTTTAGGGACATGAAGTATATTTAGTCGTTCGCTATGTCTAGCGTTATATTTAAACAATGGCCAAAGGTAGCTTGGAGCATTTTGAAATAGGAGTTTGTGAATTAGTTTGGTCTTATTAAAAGCAGGCGCTTGTGGAGTGGCAGTAACCGGAGACGTTTATATAGGTTAGAATTGTCGGTAAGCTTTTCACCATTAATTAAACGCACTGCCCTTTTCTGGAGTGAATATAGGCGTTTTGTTATTGATTTGGAGCATCCATCCCAGACTGTGGAGCAGTAATCAATATGTGTTTGTATATGAGAAGTATAGAATATCTTTCTTGTGTTTTCGTCAAGGAAATTTTTAATTTTGGCAAGTTGGTATACTTTTTTGGCTATTTGTTTAACCAGAGCATGAACATGTGAGTTAAAAGTTAGATTTTGATCTATGATAACACCCAGTGTCTTGTGCTCGGTGACACTTTCTACAGGCGTGCTGCCAATGTGCAGCTGAAGAGTTCTCTGCGAGTTTAGAGTGTGAAGTCTTTGCCTGGTTCCTATTAACATAGACTTTGTTTTAGTAATGTTAATTTGCATGCGGTTTGCATGACTCCAGTTAACTACACTATTTATTTCCTGTTGCAAGGATAATTCTAGCACATTACGATCAACAGCGTTTGTATATACTGTGCAGTCATCAGCAAATAGATCGCAGGACGACGACAGATTTAATGGAAGATCATTTATATAAATGGCAAATAATAGAGGGCCAAGAATAGACCCCTGAGGTACTCCAATATTAATGGTAATGGCTTGAGATAAAACTTTATTGTGTGATACTACTTGCTTTCTGTCTAATAAGAATGAGTTTATTAATGTCACTATATTAAAACTTACTTTCATTGTTTCTAGTTTTTAATTAGAATAGTATGATCTATCATATCGAATGCTTTCCTAAAGTCTATAAACACCGCTCCACATAGAGTATTGTTGTTAATATTTTGATGCCAGTTTTCTATCATGTTTGTTAGTGCCGTATGGCAAGAATATTTTGGCCGAAATCCTGACTGACTGTCAACTATCAGTTTATGGCGAACTAAGTGATCTAGTGTTGTTTTGTGGATGTGCTTTTCTAGCGGTTTGGATAATGAGAATAATATGGAAATTGGTCTATAATTACTCATGAGACGATCGTCTAGAGGACTAGCTTTTAAATGAGGATACACTTTAGCGATTTTAAAGGCTAATGGGAAGTGACCTCTGGTTAGACATTGATTATATATAAAAGTTAGTGACTCGCAGATCGCCGGTGCAGCATGGCGAAGGATCCGACTACTAATTCCATCTAGTCCTGATGAGTTATTGTTTTTTAGATTACGGAGATGAGTAAATACTTCAGTTGTCGTCATTAGCGGTATGTTGGAGGAAATGTGTCCATAGCATTTGTTCTCACAGAATGATGATAATAAAGATATGTCATGAGGCGCATCTGGTATTGCAGCCTTCAGTTGGTTTATGTCGGACTGAAAGTATCTACTGAATTGATCACATGTAACCTGATTTGATGGTAATGATTGTGATGATTTGTGTTTGTTTGTCAAGGTATTAATTGCTTTCCATATATCTTTAGTGTTGGTTTTATCAATTACTATGTTCTTAAAATAGTTTTTTCTTTTCCTTCCGAATAACATATAGAACTTTGTTTCTCAGACTACGGTACATAGTTAGATCTCTATTTTTGTGAGCCCTGTCGCGATCTCTCATAAGTTCAACTACCTCCTGTGTGATCCACGGGGCTTTGTGTGATGTTTAACACGAACTTCCTTAAATGGAACATGTTTATCAAATATACTTAGAAAGGTCTTTAGCCAGTGGTCCAGAGCATCGTCTGGGTCAGGAAGCTGGTAAACATAATCTAGAGATGAGTTGACCAAATCTTGTAAGAAGACGTCTCGATTGAAATTTTTGTAATTTCTATATTTTATGCTTATATGTTTGTGTTTGGGAGTTTTGGTGCCCCTTTTCGACCACGTGCAACATACTGGATAGTGATCGCTCATTGCATTGATAGGTACAGTACATTCTGTGATGTTATCAGCACACGTAGTATAAATATGATCTATAAGTGTTGCAGATGATTTAGTGATTCTAGTGGCTTGTTTGACTAACTGTTGGAAATTATATGACTCTATTATGTTTTCCCATGTTTTGTTTGATTTGTTAGCGTCTATGTTGAAGTCACCTAGCAATATTATTTCCCTAGCATTACTAAAGACTACATCCATCATAGTGGTGAATTTTTCATACCAGATATTTCCTGCACTGGGGTTTCGATAAAGATAGCCAACTACTAGCGGTATGCAATTTTGAAGTTTAACCTCTATCCATACACACTCAATCTCACAGGTTTCAAAGTCTAGCCTGCGGTGGGCGTTAAGCGAGTTGGAAATATAAACTGCAATACCCGTCTCTTGTTTCTGATAGGGATCTCTTCTAATGGTTTTAAAACCTCTGATAGCGATGTCATCATCTGAGATGTTGCCATTTAATCGACTTTCGCTAACGCCAAACATGTGAAAATTTTGATTAAGTATAAGTGATAGTTCGGGCAGCTTCCCTAATAGATGGCATATGTTTACATGCCCGATTCTGAGCCCATTATTCCTGAGCCAGTGTTCGTACTTATTAGACATTTCAACAATGCGTAATCACAAGTTTAAAAGCAAAACACACACACACAAAGTGAATACAACTTACGTCCCTTATTACAAAACACACTCTAAAGTACAGAGAAACAGTAATATCTCTGTAAATATATAACAATACGTACACAGATCCGTAAGGAAGAGCAGTGAAGACCCCCTCACTCACCGTGAAAACACAATTAGAATTATTATAAAAGCTATACAGCTAAGTACTATCAATTAATATAAAGTCAAAACCAGTCAATGTTTGTAATAACTTATAACCTAATACGTTACTAGATCAAGTTATAACCAAATATGCAGATAAACGTTTAAGGAGAGGCTCTTTCTTGTACCGAGATCCGGTGTAGCTTTGTCCTAAGTTGCTAGTAAATACCAGGTTGTGTTGGTTGTTGGTATAGCGATATTATAAGTGCTTGACGAAGTGTAGCTGGGCTATACCGTGTGAGGTGCAACCATTCTGGATTACAATTAAATGGGTACTGATGATGTCTCATGGGTATGTAATGACTACCAACTAGAGCCTCTGGTTGGTGGCTAACAGGAGGTTGTGCTGGCACGTCGTTGTTGCTGAGAGTCGGATACTTTCTGGGGAGAATAGGAATCATATCTTCGTAATTATTACCCTCCTGTGTGAAAGACGACGTATTTAACGGACTTGGTGTTGTGGTAGTGTCCCGTCTGGCTTGGATTTCAGGTGCAGTGGTTATGAGTGGTCTGCACACTTCTGTCCTATTGGTATTTGATGTGACGGGAGTATGTCGTCTGGCTTGAGTTTCAGGAGGAGCTAAAAGTGTCCGGCGCGATCCCGTATTGGATGTATGGTATGTCCGTTCTGGATATTTTAAATTCTTGGCGAGAAAACTGGTGCCCAATATAGATAAATGTATTTGATCCTTGTAAAGACTCTTTTTTGGTGCACCAGCCTGTGAAGTGAATGATGCTGTATTGTTGATGAATTGTATCTTGTTTTGAGAACAGAACTTCTGCAACATGTTGTTATTTATGTCAGCTAGACGGCGCTGGTGTCCATAACTCGGTGATATGATGGAGGAGAAGAAAATGGATGAGTTAGGAAAAGTGTGACGTAATCCGTTCAAGAGTGCCAGCAGTTGAGACCCTGTGATTTGTTGGTTGTTCATGGTGTCGGTGATGCCAATATGTACGCTTGCCCTTCTGACGCTATGATTAACAGCCAACCTGCTAATCTTGTCTGTTAGCCGGTCTACACCAGCCCAGGCAGTGGGATTATTGAAACAATGTCTTTGTCTGATGTGGCCATCCTGTCGCTGTATAAACCTTTCATTAAGGAATCGCCTAGTATAATATGTGTACAGTCAGGTCGTGCTGTCTGTACATGTTGGTTGTCAGCACGTCTCGACCGTTGTTTCATCCATTTCCGATTATCAGCAGTCTTTATGTCTCCATGTGGTTCTCCCGATGTATCTTGTTGGCTTGTCTTGCCCGTTTGCAGCATGTTAAAGCACTGTAAGTTTTCTGGTGACTTTTCTTGAAGTACTTCAAACCTATTGCTTATTTGGGGCAACTATTGCACTGTCATGGATGGAGTTATAGGGGGTGTGTGGGGCAACTATTACACTGTCATGGATGGAGGTATAGGGGGTGTGTGGGGCAACTATTGCACTGTCATGGATGGAGTTATAGGGGGGTGTGTGGGGCAACTATTGCACTGTCATGGATGGAGTTATAGGGGGTGTGTGGGACAACTATTACACTGTCATGGATGGAGTTATAGGGGGTGTGTGGGGCAACTATTGCACTGTCATGGATGGAGTTAAAGGGGGTGTGTGGGGCAACTATTGTACTGTCATGGATGGAGTTATAAGGGGTGTGTGGGGCAACTATTGCACTGTCATGGATGGAGGTATAGGGGGTGTGTGGGGCAACTATTGCACTGTCATGGATGGAGTTATAGGGGGTGTGTGGGGCAACTATTACACTGTCATGGATGGAGTTATAGGGGGTGTGTGGGGCAACTATTACACTGTCATGGATGGAGTTATAGGGGGTGTGTGGGGCAACTATTGCACTGTCATGGATGGAGTTATAGGGGGTGTGTGGGGCAACTATTACACTGTCATGGATGGAGTTATAGGGGGTGTGTGGGGCAACTATTACACTGTCATGGATGGAGTTATAAGGGGTGTGTGGGGCAGCTATTACACTGTCATGGATGGAGTTATAGGGGGTGTGTGGGGCAACTATTGCACTGTCATGGATGGAGTTATAGGGGGTGTGTGGGGCAACTATTGCACTGTCATGGATGGAGTTATAGGGGGTGTGTGGGGCAACTATTGCACTGTCATGGATGGAGTTATAGGGGGTGTGTGGGGCAACTATTGCACTGTCATGGATGGAGTTATAGGGGGTGTGTGGGGCAACTATTGCACTGTCATGGATGAAGTTATAGGGGGTGTGTGGGGCAACTATTGCACTGTCATGGATGGAGTTATAGGGGGTGTGTGGGCAACTATTGCACTGTCATGGATGGAGTTAAAGGGGGTGTGTGGGGCACCTATTGCACTGTCATGGATGGAGTTATAGGGGGTGTGTGGGGCAACTATTGCACTGTCATGGATGGAGTTATAGGGAATGTGTGGGGCAACTATTATACTGTCATGGATGGAGTTATAGGGGGTGTGTGGGGCAACTATTGCACTGTCATGGATGGAGTTATAGGGGGTGTGTGGGGCAACTATTGCACTATCATGGATGGAGTTATAGGGGGTGTGTGGGGCAACTATTGCACTGTCATGGATGGAGTTATAGGGGGTGTGTGGGACAACTATTGCACTCTCATGGATGGAGTTATAGGGGGTGTGTGGGGCAACTATTGCACTGTCATGGATGGAGTTAAAGGGGGTGTGTGGGGCAACTATTGTACTGTCATGGATGGAGTTATAAGGGGTGTGTGGGGCAACTATTGCACTGTCATGGATGGAGGTATAGGGGGTGTCTGGGGCAACTATTGCACTGTCATGGATGAAGTTATAGGGGGTGTGTGGGGCAACTCTTTCACTGTCATGGATGGAGTTATAGGGGGTGTGTGGGGCAACTCTTTCACTGTCATGGATGGAGTTATAGGGGGTGTGTGGGGCAACTATTGCACTGTCATGGATGGAGTTATAGGGGGCGTGTGGGGCAACTATTGCATTGTCATGGATGGAGTTATAGGGGGTGTGTGGGGCAATTATTGCACTGTCATGGATGGAGTTATAAGGGTGTGTGGGGCAACTATTGCACTGTCATGGATGGAGTTATAGGGGGTGTGTGGGGCAACTATTGCACTGTCATGGATGGAGTTATAGGGGGTGTGTGGGGCAACTATTGCACTGTCATGGATGGAGTTATAGGGGGTGTGTGGGGCAACTATTGCACTGTCATGGATGGAGTTATAGGGGGTGTGTGGGGCAACTATTGCACGGTCATGGATGGAGTTATAGGGGGTGTGTGGGGCAACTATTGCACGGTCATGGATGGAGTTATAGGGGGTGTGTGGGGCAACTATTGCACTGTCATGGATGGAGTTATAGGGGGTGTGTGGGGCAACTATTGCACTGTCATGGATGGAGTTATAGGGGGTGTGTGGGTCAACTATTGCACTGTCAAGGATGGAGTTATAGGGGGGGGGGTGTGGGGCAACTATTGCACTGTCATGGATGGAGTTATAGGGGTGTGTGGGGCAACTATTGCACTGTCATGGATGGAGCTGTAGGGGTGTGCGGGGGAACTATCATGGATGGATTTGATGGAGGTCTGGGAGCACTATTATCAGTGTACTTGATTACGGTATATGACTGCACTATTATCAATAGATGTGCATAAGGTGTGTGGGTGCACTATTATCAATGAACTTGAAGGAGGTGTGGGTATGCACTACTATCAATAGATTTGTTGAAGGTATGTGGGTGCACAACTATCAATATATTTTTAGAAGGTGTGTGGATGCCCTATTATCGACATATTTGTATAAGTTGTGTGGCTGAACTATTGTGAAAATATTTGTAGAAGGTGTGCGTTAGCAATTATGGTAAATAGATTTGTAGAATGTGTGTGGGTGCGCTACTGTTAATGGAGTGACGGTACGCACAACTATCAATATATTTTTAGAAGGTGTGTGGGTGCACTATTATCGACATATTTGTATAAGTTGTGTGGCTGAACTATTGTGAAAAGATTTGTAGAAGGTGTGCGTTAGCAATTATGGTAAATAGATTTGTAGAATGTGTGTGGGTGCGCTACTGTTAATGGAGTGACGGTACGCCGTAATTACGGCAGAATGCCCTGGAATCGGTACATTGGAGCTGCATTCTCTATAGTCTGTTGTCTATTGTATTTTGTATATTGTTAATCGTCTATTGTGTATTATATACTATATATTGTTTAGTGTCTATTTTTCATTGTCTATTGTTAACTGTCTACTGTTCAGTGTCTATTGTTCCTTGTCTATTGTTCAGTGTCTATTGTTCGTTGTCTATTGTCCATTATCAGTTGTCTATTATTAATTGTCTTTGTTCTATTGTTCATTGTCTATGTGTCATTGACGATTGTCTGTTGTTTACTGTCTACTGTTCAGTGTCTATTGTTCCTTGTCTATTGTTCAGTGTCTATTGTTCATTGTCTATTGTTCCTCATCTATTGTTCATTGTCTATTATTCCTTATCTATTGTTCCTTATCTATTGTTCATTATCTATTGTTCATTGTCTTTTTTCCTTATCTATTGTTCATTGTCTATTGTCTGCTATATATAGTCAATATAGTGTATACTCTATCGCCATTTGATTCATTGTCCCAAAGACTGTTGTCTAACTTCCCAGCCTTCAGTTGCAGCAAACCGGATAGACGTGCTCAGCCGACACGCTTCTTCCAAGACGAGATGTGTCGCCCTAGTTGCGTCACATCCGTGTTTACTTAGTGTACCCGTGATACTGTCTACCCGCCGTCTTTTGGGACCTTTCTCAGTCTCAACATCGAGACCTTGTTTGGTTGTCTAGTCTCAGCAGTACATGCCAGCTGATATACGACAGGTGATATAAGACAGGTCATACACGATAGTTGATGTTGTTTGTCCATCAAGAATGATGGTGACCATTCATTTCATCCAGTGGGGTTGAAGGGGGGTG
>JACEFZ010011575.1:0-21339 GCA_014155875.1 Cepaea nemoralis | reverse complement strand
ATGTAAGAATATGTTTCAGCCATTTGTGTGACTTGTAGCAACAAAGATATAATGTAAGAATATGTTTCACCCATTTGTGTGACTTGTAGCAACAAAGATATAATGTAAGAATATGTTTCAGCCATTTGTGTGACTTGTAGCAACAAAGATATAATGTAAGAATATGTTTCAGCCATTTGTGTGACTTGTAACAACAAAGATATAATGTAAGAATATGTTTCAGCCATTTGTGTGACTTGTAACAACAAAGATATAATGTAACAATATGTTTCAGCCATTTGTGTGACTTGTAAGCAACAAAGATATGTAGTTTTGATGTGAGTTGTTTACTCTTTCTATCCAATATGGCAGACAGGTAGGCGATGCATTAAAGCCTTGTAGTGCTGTTTGATTCTGGCCACAGTCTGCTTATGCATTTTCCTCATTTTACTTCTGATCCCCAACATGGCGGATAAGCAATTGAACCGTTAAGGCCTCTGGAGTGCTTATGCTTGTGGCTACGGTTTGCATTCACATTTCCCTCATGTCGGACTGGAAGTGCATGGTTCTGTCGCCCTGCTATTGAGTGAATGAGTGGCGTGACACTGAGAGCTGTGAATATTCTGTGGAATGCTTTTACATCTGACCGCAGTTTTAACGTGAACTGCATGTTCATAACGACGGCGGCTGGCTGTTCCTGAATTGACTGGTTTGCCTTTTCTATTCAAGAATGCATTTTTCAGGAGACTCCTGGGAGTCGTTGCTGGAGCTACGGAGTTCATGCTTTGTGTGGCACTTTCGGTGGGTATCCCTGTGGAAAGAGACTGAGCCATATGGGATAAAACTTGGGTCAATGAAGTCTTTCTGGTGACTGCTGATTCCATCGACGATGTATTGCATTTTTCGTAGAGGACTTTTGTGTTAGCATTCTGGCAGAAGTAAAGAACAAATTTGATATATTGTCTGATCTAGAGATCCTGTTTCAAGATGTAGATGATCAATGGGAAACGGTGAAGAATTCAATCAGTTGCGCAGCAGAAAAAATTATTCCAAAAGTAAAGAAAGTGGGTCGTAAGACATGGATGACTGAAGAAATTTTACAACTAATGGAAACAAGAAGACAGAACAAAAATAATCCTGCCAAATATGAAGAAATTCACAGAAAAGTGAGAACCTTATGTAAGGAGGCAAAAGAAACATGGCTTGAGAAAAATTGCAGAGAAATTGAAAAACAACACAACAGTAACAATGCGAAACTAATGCACAAAAGAATTCAGGAGCTTACTAATCAAAGAACACGTACATCAGCAGGCTGCCTAAAGACAAAAGATGGAAGAGTCATAATAGAAAAAGATCAGATCTTACATGAATGGTCAGATTATGTGAAAAATCTTTATGATGATAACAGAGACAAACAGTATGATGTCCAAAATAATAATGAAGGACCAGCAATTTTAAAGATGGAGGTTCAGAATGCACTTAACCATATGAAATCTGGCAAGACCCTCGGTTCAGACAGCGTCACAACAGAAATGATTAATGCTTTAGAAGAATATGGAATAGATAAAGTTACCAGTCTGCTTAATACAATATATGATACTGGAAATATACCTCAGGAGTTATGTAATTCTGTATTTATTGCAATCCCAAAGAAATCAGGAGCCTTGGAATGTGATCAACATCGAACAATTAGTATAATGAGTCACATCACGAAGATTTTGCTAAGAATTATCATGCAAAGAGTGAGGAGGAAAATACAACCTGAAATAGGAGAAGAACAATGTGGCTTTGTAGAAGGCAAAAAAAAAATGTTTTGCTTATCCTTTACAGGATATTGCTTTCAACATCAGCATCTTCCAGCTGATTGTTGATTTCTTGGCAAGATTACGCTCAGTAGTTTGCCATTGCTTTCTGAGCGGCCGGCTCACATACCCCGTAAGTTACCGATGCGATTCGAACCTCTGCTGATTCTCACTGTCGTCACGTTATTTACGAGAGTATACGAGATTACGGAGAAAAGTCGCTAACCTCTAGGCCAGGAAGCCGGCTTGTAGAAGGCAAGGGTACAGTAAATGCTGTGTATATACTGAGAACCGTAATTAAACGTTCTATAGAAGTAAACAAAGATCTACACCTTTGCTTTATTGACTACACAAAGGCTTTCGATAAAGTGACACATGTCGACATGATAAGGATGCTTGAAGATCTACAAATTGATGAAAAAGACCTTAGACTTGTAAAAAACATATACTGGAAACAACAATAATGAAGTAGTCAATATCAGCCTATTAAGAGAGGTGTGAGACATGGATGTGTAATGTCTCCAGATCTGTTTTCCCTGTACAGTGAAAGTATTTTCAGAAATATAGAAGATATGGAAGGAATCAACATTGGGGGACGATGCATCAATAACATTAGTAGGTATTTCGTAACTAACGAAGGACGCCGTTTTCGGAAAGTTCAAGGTCGTTGGATGCGCAGAAGGTTACTGCGCGCCCGCAAGATCTGTATATGAAAATTCCCTTGCCGTGTTTCCAAAAGGATAAGTGCGAAACTCTAGCATGAAAAAATGCGAATGACAACTTTAACGAGGGTTCAAAGGTCAATCTCACCTAGCATGGCAAAGAACACTTGAATCGTTTTCATTCGTGAGAACAGGTCGATTTTTAAGACACAAAGTAAGGAAGTTTATAGTTTGCCTTGTCTATTATCAAATTTATAGTACTTTAACCCACATTTTTGAATTGTATGCTCATTTTTACATATAAATGTGTAATTGCAATAAGGTTCATTAACCAGACGGTGTAAAACAAAAATGTTTGTGTGATCAGTGTGTGGGTACTTTACACTACTTTTCATGACCAGAAGATTCCAATGGCGGAGTCAGTGACATGTTGGATGGATTTCAGTTTTTGTTAATAAAACAAGGAGAGTTAGAATCATAAAGTTAAACAGAATATCAATACACATTTAACTTTTATAAATAATTTATTTTCTGGCTTTTATCATGCCAAATAACTTAAAATTTATGAAAGTCAAGTCAGTTTTTCACATCCCTTCACAGGTCCATGGCTGAAAAATTTCATTGACTGCCTTACACTTTACAGTTTTATTTGTCTATGCTATTATATGAATTGTCTTCATTATACTTTATTTTGCATTTTTGAATTCTGTGCCCATTTATTTATATAACTGTAGAATTTCAACAAGGTTCGTTAACCAGGCGGTGTAAAATAAAATGTTTTGTGTGATCAGGGTGGGTACTTTTCATGACTCGGAGATTCACAATGGCGGAGTTGCGACATATTGGATGGAAAGTCAAGTCAGTTTTCAAACCCCTTCACAGGTCCATGGCTGAATTTAATGGACTGACTGCCTTACAGTTTTATTTGTCTATGTTATATGAATTTATTTATTGTGCATTTATGAATTATGTGTCAAATTTTACACATAACTATAGTGTTTTAACAAGATTCATTATGCCGAGGTATAGAAAATATATAAATTAATATATTTTGTGAGACCATCTGGTTACACCATTTATTTATGATCGTGAAAATTTACAAATCGGCATCCCAGCGTATATGAATCTGACTAGTCCAACTATTAGATTTGCATTTTATAAATCTGCAGCAATTTTTATTAACATTATTTTGCTTTTATTTTCTATATTTCTCATTAGATTTATCATGGCAAGAAACAGAAATCATGCTCATCTGATATCAGCATCTGTCGGTGTTTGAACCTGAAGCTTGAATGCCAAGACAGATCAGTCGCCAACAGAGGTAGTATTTCTCTAATTAAGGACACGTTTCTACGGTGAGTTGAGTTTACCTTTATAGTTTTAATATCTATTTATTATACGGTAAATCAAAGGTGTTTTTAATACATATTAATATTTTGTTGCGTATCCCTTATGGGACGTTGCAGTCAACACCAACATTTTTCAGCTGCTGTTGATGTACTAGGCAAGTGTTACGTTCAGTAGTTTGCCATTGCTTTCTGAACGACCGGCTCCCATACCAGCACGTTACAACACAATGCGACCACCAGAGACACTGATCATGGAACCAGACATTCCACAAACACCAACAACACAATCTTCTGCATCATTAATGTTGCCTTCTTTTTCAATGTGCGGTTAATAATTTATAACTTCTTCGTTATCTATCTTTATAATTTTAAGATCAATTTATTATAATATAAAACATTTTAAAAATAAATATACAGCTTCTTTAATTTCTTTTTCTTTTCTCTTCATATTTAAAGTTCACAATTAATAATGTACTATAAATTCTTCATGTTATTTTATAGCATTTTTGTGTTCCAAATTTAGTAATCTTTTTTTTTCTCTTTTCAGACAAGAAGACAGAAGAGATATTGAATGCCAAGACAGGTCAGTCGCCAACAGAGGTAGTATGTCTCTAATTATGGACATATTTCTACGGTGAGTTGAGTTTACCTTTATAGTTTTAATATCTATTTATTATACTGTAAATCAAAGGTTTTTTAATACATATTTTGTTGCGTATCCCTTATGGTACGTTGCAGTCAACGCCAACATTTTTCAGCTGCTGTTGATTTACTAGACAAGTGTTACGTTCAGTAGTTTGCCATTGCTTTCAGAACGACCGGCTCCCATACCAGCATGTTATAACACAATGCGACACGGTCTTAATACATATACAGTATCTTTAATTTCTTGTTCATTTCTCCTCAAATTTAAAGTTCACAGTTAGTTAGTCGACAAATCATCCTCATTGCACATCGAACAATTCAGTGCATACATGCTCAGCTTATTAATCTTCTTTGACTTTCTGCATACTGTTCTTGTTTACCAAACCTCTTTTAATTTGCTGTTCATGCATTCTGACCGTGGTTGTAAATTCATTCATTACTTGTCTGTGTCTCGAACCACGTTATTGCTTTACTTAATGGCATGACTTCCATAGTCAGGCTACTTGTGATCAAAGCAAAAGCACCATAACCTTTCTTCGCAATGACAGCGTCACCGTCTGTCTGTAGTTTGTCTAGTTAGATGCAAATCTGAAATAAACAATTAATAATTTATAACTTCTTCATGTTATTTTATAGCATTTTACTAATCTTTTTTGTCCTCTTTCTTTTCAGGCTCTTGTCAGAATCAACTGATGTCAAGCTGCATATATAATGTAACCATAATATTAATAAAGATTATTAACGGCAAACTATATGAGTACATATTCATCTGTTGACACTTGTGTGCAAATTTACTCATTTTAAACGAACCTCATAACAACCATTTATCCCAATAATATACTTGTGATAACCAATAATAATCGGTGCTTACTGAGTTGATTTTGGTGAGGCCGAGTCAAAGTGAAAGCTAAAATATCAAAATTTAGCATTATTTGATTGTAACAATTTTGTTTTTAAACGAACATGTTAGCAACCATACATCGCTACGACCGGGGCTTCGAGGCCTAACTGCTCATGTCATCCATTTTTTTAATATGATGTGTAACCATTTTAAATTGCTAATTAGGCCACAACACATACTATCAAGAACTCAAAGAAACCGTTAGATCTGTATCATCATTCCGCATAAAACCATATACATCTCAAATTTTTTAAAGCTAAAATTCAGAAAACGTAACCTAATTTATGAGTTAGTAATTAATTAGCGGCCATTTTAAATTGCTAATTAGGCCACAACACATACTATCAAAAATTCAAAGTGACCGTTAGATCCGTATCATCATTCCGCATAAAACCATATACATCTCAAATTTTTTAAAGCTAAAATTCAGAAAACGTAACCTAATTTATGAGTTAGTAATTAATTAGCGGCCATTTTAAATTGCTAATTAGGCCACAACACATACTATCAAAAATTCAAAGTGACCGTTAGATCCTGTATCATCATTCCGCATAAAACCATATACATCTCAAATTTTTTAAAGCTAAAATTCAGAAAACGTAACCTAATTTATGAGTTAGTAATTAATTAGCGGCCATTTTAAATTGCTAATTAGGCCACAACACATACTATCAAAAATTCAAAGTGACCGTTAGATCCGTATCATCATTCCGCATAAAACCATATACATCTCAAATTTTTTAAAGCTAAAATTCAGAAAACGTAACCTAATTTATGAGTTAGTAATTAATTAGCGGCCATTTTAAATTGCTAATTAGGCCACAACACATACTATCAAAAATTCAAAGTGACCGTTAGATCCGTATCATCATTCCGCATAAAACCATATACATCTCAAAATTTTTTAAAGCTAAAATTAAGAATGCACGGAGTAATTAATGAATTAGTAATTAATTAGCGGCCATTTTTACTTGCTAATTAGGTCACCACACGTCATATTAAAAAATAGTTGACATGAGCAGTTAGGCCTCGATACCCCGATCGCAGCGAAGTATGGTTGCTAGGATGTTCGTTTAAAAACTAAATAGATATTCTTAAAAAATGTTAAATTTTGACAATTTGGGCCCCAACACTGATTAGGCCGCGCCAAAATAAACTCAGTGAGCGGATTTTTAAGAAAATTTTAGTCAAAGGTCATGACACTCAAATTTGAATAACTCCACTTAGAATTGAGATACAAACATCATTGAGGTACCGTTAGATTTGTTTTTTTCAAGGCCTATCTATCTGTGGTGATCACATTATTAAATGGCCAATTTGAAAATCATGATCAAAATACCTAACATTAGATAAGCAGATGATACAGTCTTGATTGCAGACAATGAACAGGACCTGCAACATTTAGTAGATGCGGTTGTTACACACAGTGAACAACTAGGGTTAGAATTAAATTGTAAAAAGACACAGATTATGGTCGTCACTAGAAAGAACGAAATACCACAATGTAATATACAAGAAAATGGGAATATTCTTCAACAAGTGAATAGGTACAATTGTCTCGGAACAGTAATAACATCTGATGGGAGATGCCTTGAAGAGATTAGAACAAGAATCGCCATGGCAAAAGTAGCCTTTAGCAAGATGAAAAACATACTGACCAATAAAAAGATGTCAATTGAAATGAGAAAAAGAGTGTTGTGGTGCTACATAGAACCTGTACTTTTATATGGATGTGAAACTTGGACAATGAGCAGTCAAGCTGAAAAACATCTGATGGCTGTAGAAATGTGGTTTCTGAGGAAAATGCAAAGAATACCATGGACAGACAGAAAGACCAATGAACAAGTCCTTCAAGAAACAAATGAAGATCGTAAATTGATTAGAGAAATTAGACGTAGACAGTCAAAATTTTTTGGGCATGTTACGAGAAGAAATGGATTGGAGAATTTGGTGACAACTGGTAAGATCGAGGGGAACAGACCAAGGGGAAGACCTAGAAGCAAGTACCTGGATGGCTTGGCCTTGTGGCATGGTCGAGACAGAAACATGGAGCTGATCCACGACTCTGGTGATCGAGTGAGATGGCAGAACATGACCGCCCACGCTTACCGGCATGGCACATGATGGATGGATTCTGGCAGCAGCGCTATGCACAGTGTACCTGTGCAGGCTGTTGGCTTGCCGAGACTCCTGTCTGTTCCACTTTTCACATTGGGCAGTAAGGAGCATTTTGTGTGATATTTACTGGCACAGGAATGGAGCATAATGGGGACGACCCATTTCCGTGAAGTTGGAACCACGACTAAGCTAACTCATTTGGACTTATAGGAATGATTGCATTGTTCTGATGTTTGTGATAAGTTGTATTTGTGCCCTAGCCTTCTTCAGGCAGATTAGTGTCTTAATTTTTATCAAATGCAGTTTTTGCTTGTTCTGTTCAGTTCTTTATCTCTGTGATATATCTTCCTTATTATCCATATGCCTAGTTACTTGAATTTCTATACTTGCCAAAATTAAATACCTAATTAACTGTGTGCCAGCGATGTGGTTTGGGGCCAGTGAGCGTTTCACAATTCCTCAGACATATCCAGTCGAGGGTTCAAAATCGGCCAAAGGCAATTCAGAAAGCGATTTTGATGGTATAAGCGTAGATTGTTAAGAAAGCTATGGCAAACTACTGAATTCACAAATTGCCTGGTAAATCACAACAGTAAAAAAAATGCTGGGGTTGATTGTGAGGTCCTGTAAAGAATAAATTAACTCAACTATAAAAAGCAATAAACTCATTCATACCATGCCACTGTAACAACACCAAGGCGGAAATTGATTTCAAACCAGGAGTATTGGCCAGCAACTCTATCCTAGCATCTGTATCCATGGTAACACAGGCAGTAAACAGGTCCACTACAGACTCGCAGAGCAGCAGCAGATCACGAAGGGTCAAGGCAGTCACTGACCCCATCCAACCCGACGTGATCTTCTCACACAAGGACTGAATGGTGACAGGATTTACCAAGCTGGAGTCAAAGGAAAGCCATGTGACGATCAGTTACAATTAAAAAAAATATAAAAGCTGTGCATGCTCACATATATATACTATCTTTCAGACACAACGCTAAAGTCTTGCTTCTACACTTAGGGATTGTGGTAGCAAACAACAGATAATTGGTGTACAATAAGGCAGATGTGTCCATTTGGGGGCATGTGTGTAGTGTTGAAGAAAAGATCTACCATCATAGAGAGAATGGTGCTGCAGGGAGTAAACAGAAGATCTCGCAGACACTCAGCATTCCAAGGAAAGGCTGGACAGACACATAATTAATCTACCTGACACCATTAGTATTGGAACTCTTCGCTGGCTGTTGAAGATGGGTAAGGAGCATGTTTGGGAATGTCTCGATTGCTGTGATGTTGATTCCTGACTCAACTCAACTATATAAGACTTGATTTGTACTCCTCTGAAAGACTGCAAATGGAACTTTTAAGTCTGGTACATTGACATTAAGGTTTTCTGAACCCTAAAATGGGAAATACCACATCTGTACTGCAGAGCTCACCTTCCCCTCTCCAAGCTCAAATACCACTGGAGTGTGTGAAACCAGTACTGAAAATTCACATCTGCAGAAAAGCATGATGATGCTTACGTTAGTCAGACAGGGGTCTCTGAAAAGAAGACAGACACCATAAAGAGTTGCTTCAAGTCTCCACCAACATGAGACCTGATCCTGATCTTCAGTGGCCCATCATCATCATCATCATGTGCATTTGAAAAGTGGTTTGGGCATTCATTAGTCTCTCTCCATAGATCTCGGCCCGTGATTTTCTGGATCAGCCTAACATACAGTAGGAAAACTAGATTGTATAGAAACAAGATCCTTCCATTGTTTCTGTACCAGGTGCCTCCACTTCCATGACAACTGGCTGCAACAAATAAGTTTGAAAACTAACATTTATCTCATGAACCTGACTTTTTCAACTACCTTGCCAAAAGGGGTTGGTAACTATGCCACTCATGCAAGTTATCCTCTTCTCTGACCCTGGGTTAGTAGATTATATGTCTAGCTTACTCAGATAAGTGTTAAAAGTACAAGGCTTTGTGTGCACATTAAAGATCCCCTAGGCCAATCAAAACTAACAAGTAGACTAATGGTGGTGGCTGCACTGGCAAAGACAGGAACAGGCAGTCCACAGCAGTGTCAAGTGCCTTCAGATATTCTAGGCTACAAACAAGAGATAAGCTACACAACTGTTAATATGTATATATGTACTATACCGGCTCTGTGGCGAAGGAGTTAGGGATGCAGTTCATAATACCGCATGTCGCGTTCGAAATACAGTGGTGTTGGTTTTTTATGAAATGATATGGGTGCCGGTCATTCAGAAAGAAATGGCAAACTACTGAAAGTAAACTTGCCTAGAAATCACGAACAGCCAAAAGATGCTGGGGTTGACTGCTGCATCTGTAAAGGATATGCAACTAACTTTTAACATCTCTTACATCAATGCAGAAGTCAAGTGAAAACCACCACATTAATGCCACAAGTTTATGGGCAGTCATAAAGTTATATTTATGGTGGAGTGACATGTTAAAATGGAAATACCAGTCTTTAGACTGAGTAACCTAATATCTGGATGGATTTAGACAGTGGCATGGAGCAATATCATCAGCAGAGTTGATCCAGAACAAAACAAAAGACTGGGATCTATGAAGAGCCATGAATGCCTACGCCTGCTGGTAGGGCACTTCTTGACCTAATATGGCATGTTTAAATGAAAACAGTAAAAGACCCTTTTTATATGATCTAAAATATACTGGGCATGTTGTTTGATCCAATCTGACCTGTAGAAAAAAAAACACTGTCCACCTCGTTCAACAAGCCTCAGTGGTGTTGGCTGAGTTGTAGTGGTTCAAGGTGCGGTTTTAGTTTCTCTATTTTTCTGTGGCAGTGTTGGATGACTTATCGATTTCATAGCATTTGTGCCTGTGACGTCAGATGGGGGATAGGCCGGCGGTTTCTCCTTTGTATCAATTTCTTCCTGCATTTCCATTCGTCAGTGATGGCTCCTGGTTCGTCGGCTTTGATTGGTTGATTGATTGATTTAGGAACCGACATCACAGCATTCGGAGCATTCCCATAAGCACTCAGTCCCCATCCTCAGCAGCCAGCGAAGAGTTCCAACACCAATAGTTCCAGTAGCAATCTGATTACCGTATATGTCCGTCTCGCCTTTCCTCTGAGCGTCGAGCGTCTGCCAGATCCCCTCGTCACTCCTCGCTGCCTCATTCTTGCCAGACTATGGTGATCCATTTGCTCCTCCGAGGTGTACACGTGCTCCCACAAGGCTGCAACCACGTCTGCCTTGTCATGCATCAATACTCCACCAAGTTTTGCCGAGCCAGCCAATCTGTCTGCCTGTTCATTCCCCAGCACACCGGCATGCCCCGGAGAAAAGATCCAGGTGATGCTTGCCACCCGTGACCTCCGAAGCGAAGCAAGCCACTCTGCACGAAGCCTGCCTGTCCTCACCCTCATCAGCATGCTTTCTGAGTCAGTTACAATCACGATGTGTGTATGTATCGTGTTCTCCATCCAGCGGAAAGCTGCACTGACCGCCTCCACCTCCATTCTTAAGCTAGATGTTGTGGTATCATATGCCAGGCTCTCCTGCACCAAACGTCGACCATTAGCTTTTGCTAAGAATCCCCAGGCACTTCTCCTACCTCTCAACACCGAACCATCTGTGTAGATAATCACATCACCCGGGCGAGCATTATCCTGAATTAGTTGCTGGATTTCCACTTCCGTGGCCCCTGCTGGCCACTCCCTGCACTCCCGGCTCAATGTGATTATAACTCTGCACAAGTCTGACTGCTCCGCTGGCACTCTGACCCACTCCTCTCCTCGCCTAATGTTCTCCAAGATGCACACCTGTCTGATCGTATCCTCCGCCTGAGCCATCCATGATTTCCCTCTTATCAGTCGCTGACCCTTAACTGCGTCCAGCGCCTCATGCAACAGGTGATCTGTGTCATGCAGCTACTCTGAGGTATGCCTTCGCCTGCATTCACCTTGAGCCTACCATGCAACAGTCGGCAAACCAAGGATGTAATGCATACACACTACTGGGGTGTCTCTGGTGCATCCCAGAATGACCTGCATAGCTTCGTTCTGTATGCGCTCTAATTTCACCAGCTGACTCTTTGAGACAGTGAGCAGTCCTAGTCCATAATCAATCACTGAGAGAATCAAGTGCTGGTATAGTGTGAAAAGCATTCTCTGCTCTGGGTCCATTGCAGCCATAGTTTTAAGTGCATAGAGTCCCTTTTGAGATCTTGTCACAACCGTCTCCACATGGTCCTTGAAGGACAGACTCCTGTCAAATGTGATTCCCAGATACTTCAGTTTGTTCTCTCTGTTGACGCTTCCACCATCTATCGTGAGGCTTGGAACATCAGCTTTCACAATCCTGTTGTCCAGAGAGCACCACAAAACAGCTGCCTTTTCCGGGTGGATGAGAGCACCCATTTCAGTGCACCAGTCAATCACTTTGTCTACTGTCGCCTGTAGCTCCTGGGCTAATTTCTTCTTATCTCTCCCTGCCTATGTGCAAGAATATCACCTTAAAATGTTAGTATTCTTCCAACCCCTGGTGCTTCTAGGTTTGCAATCTTGCTCGTATACACTGTTAAAGAGCACCGGTGAGATTGCAGATCCCTGTGGCAGTCCCGGGGTTAAAATATGTGACTCTGAGGTCCATGCACCCAGACGGAGAGCAACCCGACGAGAATGCAGGATGGCTGCTATCCAGTTCACCAACCAGGGATTGACCCCCTTTTCCATCAGTGCGGTCATCAAAATATCATAGCAAACTATATGTTTTTAAATCTTGAGATCAAGCGCTGCTGCCATCGTTTCCTGTCTACTCTGGAATCCCTCATAAACGTCAAAGGCAAAAGTGGCTGCATTTAACCAGGTATCTTTTCCTGGCCTGTAGCTCCCCAGGCCTCTTGGAAGAAGCTTCCCACTTTCCAAAAACTCTTGCAGCTTTGATTGGGTGCAGTCCTAACAAGGACTCTTTATTTGATTTGTTGGCTAGTTTATGCTATAGGTAAAGTCAATTTCATATATGGCGGCATCCTCATCTAGGCTTTCTTCAGATGTCTGGCGGGTATGTTGCGTTAGCTCCATATTTGTATAGATCAACCAGCACTCGAGGGGCGATGATGTCAGTATCACCAGCCACCTTGACTCCCCAAGTCATTTCCTGGTACCAAATTTGGGCTTGATTGACATGAGAGCCCAGTTTAGTTCTAAATATCTGCCTTGACATTTGTATAGGGTGTATTTTTAATGACTGCGCAGTGTTTGAAAATATTGCCGGTCCAAGTTTTGTATTTGCCGGTCTCCCTGGCCTAGGGGTTAGCGACTTCCTCCGTAATCCTGTATACTCTCGTGAGTAACGTGACGTGCAAAAAAATCGGTGGCGGTTCTAGCCGTGTCTTAAACTTACGGGTATATGAGCTGGTCGCTCAGAAAGCAATGGCAAAGTACTGAGTGTAATCTTGCCAAGAAATCAATAATCAGCTGAAAGATGCTGATGTTGACAGCAATGTCCCGTAAAAGGATATGCGAACAAGAACAATTCACCCTCTGTAAAGTTCATGCAATATAATAGGTAAATACAAAACTTGGACCGGCAATATTTTCAAACACTGCACAGTCCTTAAATATACACCCTATACCAGTATGTTTAAACTCAATTAAAAAATCACAGATAGGGAACATTTGTGGGATCTTTTCCCCGTGGCGTACTGGTGTGTTGGGAAACAAGCAGGTGGCCAAATTGGCTGGGTCTGCACTGCTGGCTGGGGCATTGGTGCACAATAAAGCAGGTGTGATCAGGGCCCATTGGGATCACTATATAGTGTGAAAGAACAGATACACCTTACTTGCCTGGAGAGAATAGTGAAGGAGAGAGAAACCAGACAATCTGGCTGCCACACAGTACTCCAAGAAATGGCTAAACAGACACAATCAGATTGCAACTGATACCATTAGCATCTGGACTCTTCACTGGTTATTGAACCATGAATGGGAATGTCCCATGTGCTGTGATGTTATTTTTGACACAACTCAACTATCAGTGTATTATTCTTACTGTCAAACAACATCTGTCTGTGCATTACTTAAGCAGCACACTAGAACTTGCAAACAGGCCCTTCTCACCTCAATAAAGACAACATGACAGAGTGATTTCTCATGTTGGCCAGACAGGTTTGTGGAGTCAGGCCAATCAGATTTGTCAATAATTTCACCACTGCTGAGATGAGTCCTGGAGTGGCCAACTTCTGGTTCTCTGAGGTTAAATATGCACCAGGATGTTGAGAAAATCTGGCATCACTCCAAGCACCTGCCAGGGGAAAATAAAACTATTTTGCAAAATTATCTTGCTTTGTAAAACATACGTAAATTAATTTTTGTAATAATGTTACTATATAGGTGAATAATACCAAAAAAAAGAATAACTTTGAAAAAAAGTGTCTAAATTATAATTAAATTATATATGGCAAGAAATGTCAAAATTATAATGCATTAATGGTGATGTCTTGCAAGTACATCTAAATTATAATGCAATAATGGTGATGGTTTGTATAAATGTCTGAATTATAATGCAATAAATGTGGTTTCTAGCATGTTGTGCCTAAATTATAAGACATTTGTATAGGGTGTATTTTTAATGACTTATTGCAAGAAGTGTCTAAATATCAATCTAAATGTCAATAATGATGATGTCTTGAATAGGGTGTCTAAATTATATCAACTGACTCCCTTCCTGCAAGACAACTCAATAATAATGCCATAATGCTGGTTTCTTGAAATGGAAGTGTCTAAAATAATGCAATAATGGTGACTGTTAGTGGGTGTGTTGGTTAACAGTTAGGACAGTGGCATGAGCACGGTCGGACAAGGGTTCAATATTAGTTCTCATTCACTTCAGGAGGGAAAGACCTGCCACCTATTCCTCTGTGCACCCAGGCCTACAAAAATGTGATGATCCTGACACTATATACCTACAGCAGGTTCCTGTGTTTTGTTTAAGGTTGGCTTAAAAGTTGATGTGCTGAAGGCTCTCTGGGTGCAGCTGAGCAGACGGAGCATCCATATATGGAAAGACTGCCTCAGAAGGAAGTGACTAGAGGTTATGGATGAATCTCAAATCATAGAGGAAAAAGTCAGGAAGACTTGACATTTCTTCTGGAATAATCTGTATGGGAACTCTTCTGTGTCTTTTGAAGAGGGAGATGGAGCACTGTGGGAATATCATGAGTGCAGTCATGTCAATTCTTAGATTCAGTATATTTCAGTTTCCTCCTTCTAAGGACAGCATATGTTCCAATGTGTCACACTGAAGAACATCATTTGTCACAATGTCTCTAATTTTACAATAATTTCAACATGCATCCAGTTTTGACAAATACAAATCTGCCAACGCTGACAGTATTCCGGTACGAACCTAAGGCCTTGTCCACACAAGATTGGAAGCACTAGACTCGAGTTTTGCTCTCTTCTGAGCTTGTCAGTAGTACATATCCCTGACTGGACCCAGGATCAAACTCCGGATCACCTTAGGTTTGCATCGGAATATGATCAGCGTTGCCAGTAGTGGGTTGTGCTCAGTCTTTAAAACTTCAAATCACAAAACAACCAAATAAATCAAATACAAATCTCTCAATTGACCTTGTAAAACATGTGCTGCCTCCAAGGATGCAGACTGATGACTGAGAGTGGTGTTCCTGGAACCAGCAGGCTCATCTTCGCTTTTGACAGTTGAATTCTGCTGACGTTCAATATATCATTATCACCATGTTAATAGCACATTTGGATTAGACCACTTTTTAATTAACATTATTTTCCTAATAAACTGAGTTATAGTAGAAGAATATTGGCATGGCAGAATCACTAATAAAAGCTTTAGAAGAACTAAGGTGGCATACTAGACTCAACAATGTGAAGCTAAACAAGGAATAAAGATGGCATGACAAATCTTAACAGAATCACCAATATGAAGCTATAGAAGAAATCTTAACAGAATCACCAATATGAAGCTATAGAAGAAATCTTAACAGAATCACCAATATGAAGCTATAGAAGAAATCTTAACAGAATCACCAATGTGGAGGGCTCTCACAAAGGGGTCTGCGTGGTCTCGAGATATGGTGTCCGCCTCGAGTGCTGGAGGTCCCGGGTTCAAGCCTCATTGAGGACCAGGATTTTTTCACGTGGACTTCTAGTAATAAAATTTCCCCTGGTCTCTGGTGCCATGTGACGGGCACACACCAGAAGAAGATACATAAAAGGAGAAAAGGGATTTTTCCATAAGGACACACCAAACTGAACAATCAACATGGAAACCAAGGGAAACCTTAGATGTCAGAGGACAACAAGTAAACAGACGTTGAGAGATTCTGCTATGGCGCGGATGTGTCTTCGTGGAGCCCGTGTTTGGTGAAGAGCTGGATGCAATGATTGCGAGATTCGGCAAGTAAATAACAGGAGGAGGAATCTAGTGACAAGGAAATTATCAATGTAAGGACCAAACCTAGACCAATCCTGAATTCGGAATGGCGAAATAGAAGACTGCGCTTCAAGGTGAACGGGATAAAATAGAACTTAGTCATAGACAATAGATAAACGCCGACCCTGTATAAAAGGGCAGTTTACAGTCTAGGAGGCTATAGCCTATTATTGTTATCCAGCACATTATTAAACATGTGATATTGTTCGCTGGATTGCGTCAGTCTATTTTCACATTTGTTCCCGAAGTTCAGGCGAGAATGTTCTTATTATTCTTTATTGACGAGTTCAAAAGCAATTGATGTTAATTTCCATTTTCAATATTGATGGAGTTACGTCAAGGCATCTGGGTAGTGAGATTGGATGCCCATGTGTATTGTTGTGAATGTAAAACATCCCTTGGCAGTTGAAAATCGAAAAAGAGTAGCCTAGCGGCGCTGCTCGAGCAAAATGTCAAATTAAAAATCTACCCAAACAAAGTATTTAAGGATCCTCGCCAGTGCTATGGAGTTCATGCACTGAGCTGAGTTTCTCCAGACTCAGGTTTGAGTTAGGAGGAAAACGGAGCACTTATGGGTTGCATCCGTGTGCCGTGATGTTGATCCATCGACTAAACTAAACTAAACCAATGTGGAGCTATAGAAGAAATCTTAACAGAATCATCAATGTGGAGCTATAGAAGAAATCTTAACAGGATCATCAATGTGGAGCTGTAGAAGAAATATTAGCAGAATCACCAATGTGGCGCTATAGAAATCTGAACAGAATCACCAATGTGGAGCTATAGAAATCTGAACAGAATCACCAATGTGGCACTATAGAAATCTGAACAGAATCACCAATGTGGAGCTGTAGAAGAAATATTAGCAGAATCACCAATGTGGCGCTGTCATCATCTTACTCTTATCTAAATAACGGTTCGGGTTCATACAGGCAACAATACTTTGTTCGCTAGGATATAGAACATTTATTGTATTGAATGTACAGTTGGCGCAGTGGGTTAACAGCCCGCGCTATATTATATTACATATCACAGATAGTTAAACATCAAACACATAGTTGTCATACAACAATCTAGCACACTATCTAGCCTATGTATATATATCTATTGTGACAAAACGCGATTATCTGTCTTGCGTCGTCAAGATCCCGCACTATTTTGGCGCGTCATCGGGGACTTTCCCAGCTAAGAATAGACTGAGGGAAGCCGATGAAGGACTTACGATCTAGAATATTCTCGAAACACCGAAATTCGAGTAACCCGTGATGCTGGGTATCGCTCTAAATTCTCGTGCAGAGAGATCTAGAAACTCTAGGCGGGGAATGACGGTTGTCCCGAGAAAGTATCTTTTCTCGAGAAGCACTCGCTTCTAGTGCGCATTGAGTTGGCACGAAGCGGGAATGTGGCTAAATCAGTCATTCACTTACTGTCGTTGCCACAGTACAGACGCAGGACGAATGTGAGCCGTTTTGTGTGCGTCTCCCCTCAACCATTATGCGGCTGACTGTTAGATCAAGGAAGCTGAGAAGCCCTTGAAACAGTTCGGAGCTGTCTGGAGGTCTGGTTGTCCAATACAGGTAGATAATTGTTTAAATCAGTTAACTTTGTACGTGTGTTCCACACGCCATTGTTCTAACCTCATTACCTATGCGGATGTCCTTGCATACTAATTAGCAAACCGATCGATAACGCAGTTGAAGGCGAATCGTGTTTGTTTACTGTGTGCTTGCGAAACAGCTGTTAGGAACGCCGTATTGTGATGTAGGCGATTTGGGTTCCAAATATGTGTACCATATTTTGACAATCGTTACATCTATTAGGTTGCTGTGTTAGAATAAAACCTAGTTACTTGTGCTGGATGGAACTAGATTAGTTCAGTCAGTTGCTGAAGCCCGAAGAACGGTTAGAAAACCAGGTAAGTTGGTAGGTGGAGTTTCAGACAAAATTGTGCTTAGTTACTAAGTAAAGGAAGAACTTAGTTCTGTGCCACCAGGAATGATGTAACTATTGTGTAATAACTTAATAGTGAATTCATTGTGTGGAACAGCGGATTTCTGTGTCAAGGTAAGTTGCTTTGGTGCTATATTTATATATATATATATATATATGATGGGACATTGTGTGTATATATATATTAGGCCATGGCCTGTGATACTTCCTGGAGTAAGTCCGAACGCCGAATAGGTCGTCGCGAGATAACACTGCGTGCCGTCGCGATATAAATGTGCGTTCTGAAATCTTGTCTCAGCTATCCTGTCTCTTTCGTACTGGCGCTAGTGCGAGTGAATGCTCAGGTGCTGGAAGTATGGAAGGATGCTAGGAGGCTGTATGAGACTGGGGAAATATAGAATATGGGGGATGTGAAAGCAAGTTATGAAAGTATGTGTTGGTAGGCCAAGCCAACGATGAAGTTCCATCCATGCCAAGGCTAACCCACTTGGGGAGGACAGAACTGGAAGATTACCCTTGGAACATGTGGGGAACATGTATTCTCAAGAAGGCTTCTTGACTCTAAGGCAGAGTCTGATAAGAAGAGTTTGCTAGGGCAGGGGCAGGTGGTCCCACCAGCAAACAGGCTTGTGTACATAGTGGATGTGATCATGTCCTATTCCTATATCCCGAGGGATGGGATAGTGATCCAGCTTATGTTTCTTAATGTACATTGATGATGTTAGGACCGAGTCTAGGGACTCTTTACCTATGTTTAGTTCAATTAACTTAGAACTATAATAACAGCCTTGTATCACTACTGACGTTAGCGACGACTGGTAGATGATTAGGGAGAGGTGAGACCAAAGATCAGACTCGTCATTCTGATTTCTTGCTCTGTTTGACGGGCTGTTCTGTGAGGCCAGCTGACATTTGAAAACCCATGCTATACTACTCTCCATATAGAGATAATGCTTTAGTTATATGCATAACTAAGTAGCATGACTGAGAGTTGAGTAGTTATTGGTAGGATGCATGTGGACTTATGTTTGGGCCAGTATACTCTCACCGGTCGCTCTTCCTTTTCAGGAGTTTGCCTGTTGAGGAACCAGTCAACTATAATGTTGGTGGCAGGAAACCACTTCGTGTGACAGAGCGAAGGGTTCAGTTCTTTACTTATCACGCCAGACTCAACCACATCAGGTACCCAATATTGATTCACCATGAGGGAAGGTTGCCCCAAGACATACAACCACCCTGAAGGTGCCCGTGTGAGAAGTGTTGGTTTGTGATTGTTCTGATAAATAGACGACACTCTGTTTTCTATGAACAGTTCAGCATGTTGAGTAATCATGCTCAATGACAGGGAACACCGGTCCGTCTAGTTTGACGGGGGTTCTGCCTAAACGCAGAAGTAACTGATCTTCAGACACTTGAATGGTTCTTTGGACAGCTCTAGTGGCAGGTCTTGTGAAGAACTTCACCAAGTAGTGACGTGTGTCAAGGTAACCCGGTGGAAGGGACTATGGGATTATAGTCCACCCTGAATTGTTGCTGTGAAATAGATGTCTGATTCTATTAATGTACTGTTGCAGTATCAAGATGATCAACTGTGTTATCCAAGAACTCAGTAACATTTTAGTAGCCATATCTGATTCTACAAGCAGTGTGACTGTAGGAGACCATTGAATTGGTCCGTGACACTTTTCCATTCATGTTCCGGTGCTGTGATAAAGGGACCATTAAATTGGTCAATACCATAGCGGTTCTGCAGTAAGACTGTGTGAGGAGTGACAGACCATTAGCTTGGTCAGTGATTCGTTTAGTTCATCGAAGTAACGACTACTTGGAGTCAACTCCAGGAAGATTGTCTTCCAACTGGTATTGTTCGAGAAGTGTATTAACAGTGACTCCGTGGGAGTGATAGAGATGCAGTTGGTCCAGTGAAGTGTGGTCCAGCAGTGACTCTAGTGTTGTGGATCCACGCTCTGGAGACAGAGTGGTCTCCAAGGTTCTAGTCATCTCACTGGAAGGAAGCCGGGTGAGTGGCGGACCGACTGGACGGGACATCTGCATCCAATCTACTTCTCAACTCGATGAAGATACCTACATCTCTGAGTCTATCTATACTCTATCTTCTATTTGTGTAAATAGATTCTTCTATCAGGATGTTCATTTCAGTTCTATATTCTCAAGGGTAGAATAAACTTTATGTAAGTTGACTTGCTCTTTGTATAATGATTGAGTGTGGTCTCGGACGATGCCTCAGTGTTCATTGTTCCACAGGTGTAGGTAGTTAGTGGGGGTCTAGAATCTGGAGGGGCTTGTAGACGTAATTAACTAATATGAGATCAACCACAGGGGAATATCTATTGAGTCCCTCTCAGGCAGGCCTTGTTGTCTCTCTCAAGTCCGTCTGTCCTCTGCCGGTCTCCTCGTGTCCTAATTCGACACGGGCGGTAACTCTGTCCGAGTTCCTCGTGGACCCCGCATTAGGCGGGCCACATCAGTGTCCACGGAATCATGGACTCGGTGACCAGCTCTTTCGAGAAGGTTCTAGATTACTCGGGTCCTGAGCGACTCAATGCTATCCCTTGGGCTGGAGTTGCAGCCCTCTAATAATATATATGAAGGTGAGGCGGTGAATGTGGCGCTATAGAAATCTGAACAGAATCACCAATGTGGCACTATAGAAATCTGAACAGAATCACCAATGTGGCGCTATAGAAATCTGAACAGAATCACCAATGTGGCGCTATAGAAATCTTAACAGAATCACCAATGTGGCGCTGTAGAAGAAATCTTAACAGAATCACCAATGTGGCGCTGTAGAAGAAATCTTAACAGAATCACCAATGAGGAGCTATAGAAATCTGAACAGAATCACCAATGTGGCGCTATAGAAATCTGAACAGAATCACCAATGTGGCGCTATAGAAATCTGAACAGAATCACCAATGTGGCGCTATAGAAATCTGAACAGAATCACCAATGTGGCGCTATAGAAATCTGAACAGAATCACCAATGTGGCGCTATAGAAATCTGAACAGAATCACCAATGTGGCGCTATAGAAATCTGAACAGAATCACCAATGTGGCGCTATAGAAATCTGAACAGAATCACCAATGTGGCGCTATAGAAATCTGAACAGAATCACCAATGTGGCGCTATAGAAATCTGAACAAAATCACCAATGTGGAGCTGTAGAAGAAATCTGAACAGAATCAACAATGAGGAGCTATAGAAATCTGAACAGAATCACCAATGTGACGCTATAGAAATCTGAACAGAATCACCAATGTGGCGCTATAGAAATCTGAACAGAATCACCAATGTGGAGCTGTAGAAGAAATCTTAACAGAATCACCAATGAGGAGCTATAGAAATCTGAACAGAATCACCAATGTGGCGCTATAGAAATCTGAACAGAATCACCAATGTGGCGCTTAAAAACTTAAATTCCCTTGAAACCGAATCACCAATGTGGGTTGT
>JACEFZ010011574.1:130000-250785 GCA_014155875.1 Cepaea nemoralis | reverse complement strand
TCTACATGTTAAATTTAAAGGGGCCAGAAAAAAAATTCTAGTTTTAGATTTTAGATTTTCCTTTTTTAGTAGACTGGAAGTTTTTGATAATTAGTTTTACTAAGTTTTAAAATTGTTTAGTGGATCAGTTTTTGGTGGATTAGTGTTTGGTAGATTTGTAGCTTTCACTGGATTAGAAGTTTTTGCTACATTTAGAATTTGGTTTGTTAGGTTAGTCTCTTGCTGTTTGATTTTGCTGTATCCAAATTTTCTTTGTTGATGCTACATGTCTGTATATTATTGTGAAGTTTAGAAGTGTAATAAACAAATGATGCTTGTGTTACCCTTACTTTGTTGTTTAGTTGATAGACTCTAGGGTTATAGTCATTGTGTTAGAACATCCCTTGGAGTAATTCTTGTCGGGGATTGGAGAATATTGTTCTAATCCCCTGTCGGCCCACCCTGGGATCTTTTTAAACCTTAATTCTTTTCTATTCTTGTTAACCGAGGACGGTGAGAGGTTCTTTCTCTTTATTCATTTTCTTCTTTGGCCCTACGCAGTCAGGGTTTGCGCTCTTCTCCTCACATCACCGTAGCAGAAGTAAGTGGTCCTTGCTTCCTGTTTATACCTTAGTTTTCAAACAGTTGATTAGATGTGACATGGCATGAACAGTTGATTAGATGTGACATGGCATGAACAGTTGGATAGATGTGACATGGCATGAACAGTTGATTAGATGTGACATGGCATGGACAGTTGGATAGTTGTGACATGGCATGAACAGTTGGATAGTTGTTACATGGCATGAACAGTATGATAGATGTGACATGGCATGAACAGTTGGATAGATGTGACATGGCATGAACAGTTGGATAGTTGTGACATGGCATGAACAGTTGGATAGATGTGACATGGCATGAACAGTTGGATAGATGTGACATGGCATGAACAGTTGATTAGATGTGACATGGCATGGACAGTTGGATAGTTGTGATCATGGCATGGACAGTTGATTAGATGTGACATGGCATGAACAGTTGGATAGATGTTACATGGCATGAACAGTTGATTAGATGTGACATGGCATGGACAGTTGGATAGTTGTGACATGGCATGAACAGTTGGATAGATGTGACATGGCATGAACAGTTGGTTAGATGTGACATGGCATTAACAGTTGGATAGTTGTGACATGGCATGAACAGTTGGATAGATGTGACATGGCATGAACATTTGGATAGTTTGTGACATGGCTATGAACAGTTGGATAGATGTGACATGGCATGAACAGTTGGATAGATCTGACATGGCATGAACAGTTGGTAGATGTGACATGGCAATGAACATTTGGATAGTTGTGACATGGCATGAACAGTTGGATAGTTGTGACATGGCATGAACAGTTGGATAGATGTGACATGCGCATGAACAGTTGATTAGATGTGCCATGGCATGAACAGTTTGGATAGTTGTGACATGGCATGAACAGTTGATTAGATGTTGACATGGCATGGACAGTTTGGATAGTTGTGACATGCATGAACAGTTGGATAGATGTAACATGGCATGAACAGTTGGATAGTTGTGACATGGCATGGACAGTTGGATAGTGTGACATGGCTATGAACAGTTGGATAGTTGTGACAATGGCATGGACAGTTGATAGATGTGACATGGCATGGACAGGTGGATAGATGTAACATGCATGAACAGTTGGTTAGATGTGACATGGCATGAACAGTTGATTAGATGTGACATGGCATGAACAGTTTGGATAGATGTGACATGGCATGGACATGTTGGTTAGATGTGACATGGCAATGAACAGTTGATTAGATGTGACATGGCATGGACAGTTGGATAGTTGTGACATGCATGAACAGTTGGATAGATGTGACATGGCATGAACAGTTGATTAGATGTGACATGGCATGAACAGTTGATTAGATGTGACATGGCATGAACAGTTGGATAGATGTGACATGGCATGAACAGTTGATTAGATGTGACATGGCATGGACAGTTGGATAGTTGTGACATGGCATGAACAGTTGGATAGATGTAACATGGCATGAACAGTTGGATAGTTGTGACATGGCATGGACAGTTGATTAGATGTGACATGGCATGAACAGTTGATTAGATGTGACATGGCATGGACAGTTGGATAGTTGTGACATGGCAATGAAACAGTTGGATAGTTGTGACATGGCATGAACAGTTGATTAGGATGTGACATGGCATGAACAGTTGATTAGATGTGACATGGCATGAACAGTTGATTAGATGTGACATGGCATGAACAGTTGGTTAGATGTGACATGGCATGAACAGTTGGATAGTTGTGACATGGCATGAACAGTTTATTAGATGTGACATGGCATGAACAGTTGATTAGATGTGACATGGCATGAACAGTTGGATAGTTGTGACATGGCATGGACAGTTGATTAGATGTGACATGGCATGAACAGTTGATTAGATGTGACATGGCATGGACAGTTGGATAGTTGTGACATGGCATGGACAGTTGGATAGTTGTGACATGGCATGAACAGTTGATTAGATGTGACATGGCATGAACAGTTGATTAGATGTAACATGGCATGAACAGTTGGATAGTTGTGACATGGCATGGACAGTTGATTAGATGTAACATGGCATGAACAGTTGGATAGTTGTGACATGGCATGAACAGTTGGATAGATGTAACATGGCATGAACATTTGGATAGTTGTGACATGGCATGAACAGTTGATTAGATGTGACATGGCATGAACAGTTGGATAGATGTGACATGGCATGAACAGTTGATTAGATGTGACATGGCATGGACAGTTGGATAGTTGTGACATGGCATGAACAGTTGGATAGTTGTGACATGGCATGAACAGTTGGATAGATGTGACATGGCATGAACAGTTGATTAGATGTGACATGGCATGAACAGTTGATTAGATGTGACATGGCATGAACAGTTGGATAGATGTGACATGGCATGAACAGTTGATTAGATGTGACATGGCATGGACAGTTGTGACATGGCATGAACAGTTGGATAGTTGTGACATGGCATGAACAGTATGATAGATGTGACATGGCATGAACAGTTGGATAGATGTGACATGGCATGAACAGTTGGATAGTTGTGAAATGGCATGAACAGTTGGATAGATGTGACATGGCATGAACAGTTGGATAGATGTGACATGGCATGAACAGTTGATTAGATGTGACATGGCATGGACAGTTGGATAGTTGTGACATGGCATGGACAGTTGGATAGATGTGACATGGCATGGACAGTTGGATAGATGTGACATGGCATGGACAGTTGGATAGATGTGACATGGCATGGACAGTTGGATAGATGTGACATGGCATGGACAGTTGGATAGATGTGACATGGCATGAACAGTTGATTAGATGTGACATGGCATGGACAGTTGGATAGTTGTGACATGGCATGGACAGTTGATTAGATGTGACATGGCATGAACAGTTGATTAGATGTGACATGGCATGGACAGTTGGATAGTTGTGACATGGCATGGACAGTTGGATAGATGTGACATGGCATGGACAGTTGGATAGATGTGACATGGCATGGACAGTTGGATAGATGTGACATGGCATGGACAGTTGGATAGATGTGACATGGCATGGACAGTTGGATAGATGTGACATGGCATGACAGTTGATTAGATGTGACATGGCATGAACAGTTGGATAGTTGTGACATGGCATGGACAGTTGATTAGATGTGACATGGCATGAACAGTTGGATAGATGTGACATGGCATGAACAGTTGATTAGATGTGACATGGCATGAACAGTTGGATAGTTGTGACATGGCATGAACAGTTGGATAGATGTGACATGGCATGAACAGTTGGATAGATGTGACATGGCATGAACAGTTGGATAGATGTGACATGGCATGAACAGTTGGTTAGATGTGACATGGCATGAAACAGTTGGATAGATGAGACATGGCATGAACAGTTGCGTAGATGTGACATGGCATGAACATGTTGTTAGATGTGACAAGGGCATGAACAGTTGGTTAGATTGTGACATGGCATGAACAGTTGGTATAGATGTGACATGGCATGAACAGTTGGATAGTTGTGACATGGCATGAAACAGGTTGGATAGTTGTGACAATGCATGAACAGTTTCGTTAGATGTGACATGGCATGAACAGTTGGATAGATGTGGACATGGCATGAACTAGTTGGATAGTGTGACATGCATATGAATAGTTGGTTTATGTGACATGGCATGAACAGTTGGGTAGATGTGACATGGCATGAACAGTTCGTTAGATGTGACATGGCATGAACAGTTGGATAGTATGTGACATAGGCGATGAACAGTTGGATAGTTGTGACATGGCATGAACAGTTGGTTAGATGTGACATGGCATTAACAGTTGGATAGTTGTGACATGGCATGAACAGTTGGATAGATGTGACATGGCATGAACATTTGGATAGTTGTGACATGGCATGAACAGTTGGATAGATGTGACATGGCATGAACAGTTGGATAGATCTGACATGGCATGAACAGTTGGATAGATGTGACATGGCATGAACATTTGGATAGTTGTGACATGGCATGAACAGTTGGATAGTTGTGACATGGCATGAACAGTTGGATAGATGTGACATGGCATGAACAGTTGATTAGATGTGACATGGCATGAACAGTTGGATAGTTGTGACATGGCATGAACAGTTGATTAGATGTGACATGGCATGGACAGTTGGATAGTTGTGACATGGCATGAACAGTTGGATAGATGTAACATGGCATGAACAGTTGGATAGTTGTGACATGGCATGGACAGTTGGATAGTTGTGACATGGCATGAACAGTTGGATAGTTGTGACATGGCATGGACAGTTGATTAGATGTGACATGGCATGGACAGTTGGATAGATGTAACATGGCATGAACAGTTGGTTAGATGTGACATGGCATGAACAGTTGATTAGATGTGACATGGCATGAACAGTTGGATAGATGTGACATGGCATGGACAGTTGGTTAGATGTGACATGGCATGAACAGTTGATTAGATGTGACATGGCATGGACAGTTGGATAGTTGTGACATGGCATGAACAGTTGATTAGATGTGACATGGCATGGACAGTTGGATAGTTGTGACATGGCATGAACAGTTGGATAGATGTAACATGGCATGAACAGTTGGATAGTTGTGACATGGCATGAACAGTTGATTAGATGTGACATGGCATGGACAGTTGGATAGTTGTGACATGGCATGAACAGTTGGATAGTTGTGACATGGCATGAACAGTTGATTAGATGTGACATGGCATGAACAGTTGATTAGATGTGACATGGCATGAACAGTTGATTAGATGTGACATGGCATGAACAGTTGGTTAGATGTGACATGGCATGAACAGTTGGATAGTTGTGACATGGCATGAACAGTTGATAGATGTGACATGGCTATGAACAGTTGATTAGTATGTGACATGGCATGAACAGTTGGATAGTTGTGACATGGCATGGACAGTTGATTAGATGTAACTATGGCATGAACAGTTGGATAGATTGTGACTGGCATGAACAGTTGGATTGATGTACATGGCATGAACAGTTGGATAGTTGTGACCTGGCATGAAGCAGTATGATTAGATGTGACATGGCATGAACAGTTGGATAGATTGTGACATGGCATGAACAGTTGATTAGATGTGACATGGCATGGACAGTTGGATAGTGTGACATGGCATGACAGTTGGATACGTTGTGACATGGCATGAACAGTTGATAGATGTGACATGGCATGAACAGTTGAGTAGATGTGGACATGGCATGAACAGTTGATTAGATGTGACATGGCATGAACAGTTGGATTAGATGTGACATGGCATGAAGCTAGTTTTATGTTGATTAGATGTGACATGGCAATGGAAGCCGTTGGATAGTTGTGACATGGCATGAACAGTTGGATAGTTGTGACATGGCATGAACAGTATGATAGATGTGACATGGCATGAACAGTTGGATAGATGTGACATGGCATGAACAGTTGGATAGTTGTGACATGGCATGAACAGTTGGATAGATGTGACATGGCATGAACAGTTGGATAGATGTGACATGGCATGAACAATTGATTAGATGTGACATGGCTATGGAACCGTTGGATAGTTGTGACATGGCATGGACAATTGATAATGTGACATGGCATGAACAGTGGATAGATGTGACATGGCATGAACAGTTTGATTAGATTGTGACATGGCCATGGAGCAGTTTGGATAGTTTACATGGCAGGAACCAGTTGGATAGAATGGTGACATCAACATGAACCAGGTTGGTTGAGATGTGAGCGATGGCATTAACACTGTTGGGATAGGTTGTTACATGGCGATGAACAGTTGGATTAGATGTGATCCCCCACATGGCATGAACATTTGGATAGTTGTGAGCATGGCATGAAACAGTTGGTTAGATGTGACATGGCATGAACAGTTGGATAGATGTGACATGGCATGAACAGTATGATTAGATGTGACATGGCATGAACAGTTGGATAGATGTACATGGCATGAACAGTTGGATAGTTGTGACATGGCATGAACATTGGATAGATGTGACATGGCATAGAACAGTTGGATAGTATGTGACATGGCATGAACATTGGATAGTTTGACATGGCATGAACAGTTGGACAGATGTGACATGGCATGACAGTTGATCAGTGTGTACATGGCATGAACAGTTGGATAATGTGAACATGGCATGAACAGTTGGATAGATGTGACATGGCATGAACAGTTGGATAGTTGTGACATGCATGAACAGTTGTGAGATTTGTGACATGGCATGAACAGTTGGATTAGATTGTGACATGGCATGAACAGTTGGATAGTTGTGACATGGCATGAACAGTTGCGTTAGTGTGACCTGGCATGAACAGTTTGGTATAGTTGTGACATGGCATGAACAGTTGATTAGATGTGACATGGCATGAACAGTTGGATAGATGTGACATGGCATGAACAGTTGATTAGATGTGACATGGCATGAACAGTTGGATAGTTGTGACATGGCATGAACAGTTGGATAGTTGTGACATGGCATGAACAGTTGGATAGATGTGACATGGCATGAACAGTTGATTAGATGTGACATGGCATGAACAGTTGATTAGATGTGACATGGCATGAACAGTTGGATAGATGTGACATGGCATGAACAGTTGATTAGATGTGACATGGCATGGACAGTTGTGACATGGCATGAACAGTTGGATAGTTGTGACATGGCATGAACAGTATGATAGATGTGACATGGCATGAACAGTTGGATAGATGTGACATGGCATGAACAGTTGGATAGTTGTGAAATGGCATGAACAGTTGGATAGATGTGACATGGCATGAACAGTTGGATAGATGTGACATGGCATGAACAGTTGATTAGATGTGACATGGCATGGACAGTTGGATAGTTGTGACATGGCATGGACAGTTGGATAGATGTGACATGGCATGGACAGTTGGATAGATGTGACATGGCATGGACAGTTGGATAGATGTGACATGGCATGGACAGTTGGATAGATGTGACATGGCATGGACAGTTGGATAGATGTGACATGGCATGAACAGTTGATTAGATGTGACATGGCATGGACAGTTGGATAGTTGTGACATGGCATGGACAGTTGATTAGATGTGACATGGCATGAACAGTTGATTAGATGTGACATGGCATGGACAGTTGGATAGTTGTGACATGGCATGGACAGTTGGATAGATGTGACATGGCATGGACAGTTGGATAGATGTGACATGGCATGGACAGTTGGATAGATGTGACATGGCATGGACAGTTGGATAGATGTGACATGGCATGGACAGTTGGATAGATGTGACATGGCATGAACAGTTGATTAGATGTGACATGGCATGGACAGTTGGATAGTTGTGACATGGCATGGACAGTTGATTAGATGTGACATGGCATGAACAGTTGGATAGATGTGACATGGCATGAACAGTTGATTAGATGTGACATGGCATGGACAGTTGGATAGTTGTGACATGGCATGAACAGTTGGATAGATGTGACATGGCATGAACAGTTGGATAGATGTGACATGGCATGAACAGTTGGATAGATGTGACATGGCATGAACAGTTGATTAGATGTGACATGGCATGAACAGTTGGATAGATGAGACATGGCATGAACAGTTGGTTAGATGTGACATGGCATGAACAGTTGGTTAGATGTGACATGGCATGAACAGTTGGTTAGATGTGACATGGCATGAACAGTTGGTTAGATGTGACATGGCATGAACAGTTGGATAGTTGTGACATGGCATGAACAGTTGGATAGATGTGACAAGGCATGAACAGTTCGTTAGATGTGACATGGCATGAACAGTTGGATAGATGTGACATGGCATGAACAGTTGGATAGTTGTGACATGGCATGAATAGTTGGTTTGATGTGACATGGCATGAACAGTTGGTTAGATGTGACATGGCATGAACAGTTCGTTAGATGTGACATGGCATGAACAGTTGGATAGATGTGACATAGCATGAACAGTTGGATAGTTGTGACATGGCATGAACAGTTGGTTAGATGTGACATGGCATTAACAGTTGGATAGTTGTGACATGGCATGAACAGTTGGATAGATGTGACATGGCATGAACATTTGGATAGTTGTGACATGGCATGAACAGTTGGATAGATGTGACATGGCATGAACAGTTGGATAGATCTGACATGGCATGAACAGTTGGATAGATGTGACATGGCATGAACATTTGGATAGTTGTGACATGGCATGAACAGTTGGATAGTTGTGACATGGCATGAACAGTTGGATAGATGTGACATGGCATGAACAGTTGGTTAGATGTAACATGGCATGAACAGTTGGATAGTTGTGACATGGCATGAACAGTTGATTAGATGTGACATGGCATGGACAGTTGGATAGTTGTGACATGGCATGAACAGTTGGATAGATGTAACATGGCATGGAACAGTTGGATAGTTGTGACATGGCATGGACAGTTGGATAGTTGTGACATGGCATGAACAGTTGGATAGTTGTGACATGGCATGGACAGTTGATTAGATGTGACATGGCATGGACAGTTGGATAGATGTAACATGGCATGAACAGTTGGTTAGATGTGACATGGCATGAACAGTTGATTAGATGTGACATGGCATGAACAGTTGGATAGATGTGACATGGCATGGACAGTTGGTTAGATGTGACATGGCATGAACAGTTGATTAGATGTGACATGGCATGGACAGTTGGATAGTTGTGACATGGCATGAACAGTTTGATTAGATGTGACATGGCATGGACAGTTGATAGTTGTGACATGGCATGAACAGTTGGATAGATGTAACATGGCATGAACAGTTGGATAGTTGTGACATGGCATGAACATTTGATTAGATGTGACATGGCATGGGACAGTTTGGATAGTTGTGACATGGCATGAACAGTTGGATAGTTTTGACATGGCATGAACAGTTATTAGATGTGACATGGCATGAACAGTTGATTAGATGTGACATGGCATGAACAGTTGATTAGATGTGACATGGCATGAAACAGTTGGTTAGATGTACTGGCATGAACAGTTGGATAGTTGTGACATGGCATGAACAGTTGATTAGATGTGACATGGCATGAACAGTTGATTAGATGTGACATGGCATGAACAGTTGGATAGTTGTGACATGGCATGGACAGTTGATTAGATGTAACATGGCATGAACAGTTGGATAGTTGTGACTTGGCATGAACAGTTGGTAGATGTAACATGGCATGATACAGTTGATAGTTTGTGACATTGCATGAACAGTTGATTAGATGTGACATGGCATGAACAGTTGGATAGATGTGACATGGCATGAACAGTTGATTAGATGTGACATGGCATGGACAGTTGGATAGTTGTGACATGGCATGAACAGTTGATTAGATGTAACATGGCATGAACAGTTGGATAGATGTGACATGGCATGAACAGTTGATTAGACGTGACATGGCATGAACAGTTGATTAGATGTGACATGGCATGAACAGTTGGATAGATGTGACATGGCATGAACAGTTGATTAGATGTGACATGGCATGGACAGTTGGATAGTTGTGACATGGCATGAACAGTTGGATAGTTGTGACATGGCATGAACAGTATGATAGATGTGACATGGCATGAACAGTTGGATAGATGTGACATGGCATGAACAGTTGGATAGTTGTGACATGGCATGAACAGTTGGATAGATGTGACATGGCATGAACAGTTGGATAGATGTGACATGGCATGAACAATTGATTAGATGTGACATGGCATGGACAGTTGGATAGTTGTGACATGGCATGGACAATTGATTAAATGTGACATGGCATGAACAGTTGGATAGATGTGACATGGCATGAACAGTTGATTAGATGTGACATGGCATGGACAGTTGGATAGTTGTGACATGGCAGGAACAGTTGGATAGATGTGACATAACATGAACAGTTGGTTAGATGTGACATGGCATTAACAGTTGGATAGTTGTGACATGGCATGAACAGTTGGATAGATGTGACATGGCATGAACATTTGGATAGTTGTGACATGGCATGAACAGTTGGATAGATGTGACATGGCATGAACAGTTGGATAGATCTGACATGGCATGAACAGTATGATAGATGTGACATGGCATGAACATTTGGATAGTTGTGACATGGCATGAACAGTTGGATAGTTGTGACATGGCATGAACAGTTGGATAGATGTGACATGGCATGAACAGTTGATTAGATGTGACATGGCATGAACAATTGGATAGTTGTGACATGGCATGAACAGTTGATTAGATGTGACATGGCATGGACAGTTGGATAGTTGTGACATGGCATGAACAGTTGGATAGATGTGAACATGGCATGAACAGTTGATAGTTGTGACATGGTCATGGACAGTTGGATAGTTGTGACATGGCTATGAACAGTTGGATAGTTGTGACATGGCATGGACAGTTGATTAGATGTGACATGGCATGGACAGTTGGATAGATGTAACATGGCATGAACAGTTGGTTAGATGTGACATGGCATGAACAGTTGATTAGATGTGACATGGCATGCACAGTTGGATAGGATGTGACATGGCATGGACAGTTGGTTAGATGTGACATGGCATGAACAGTTGATTAGATGTGACAAGGCATTGACAGTTGGATAGTTGTGACATGGCATGAACAGTTGGATAGATGTGACATGGCATGAACAGTTGATTAGATGTGACATGGCATGAACAGTTGATTAGTATGTGACATGGCATGAACAGTTGGATAGTATGTGACATGGCATGAACAGTTGATTAGATGTGACATGGCATGGACAGTTGGATAGTTGTGACATGGCATGAACAGTTGGATAGATGTAACATGGCATGAACAGTTGGATAGTGTGACATGGCATGGACAGTTGATTAGATGTGACATGGCATGAACAGTTGATTAGATGTGACATGGCATGAACAGTTGGATAGATGTGACATGGCATGGACAGATCGTTTGCTGTGACATGGCATGGTCACTTCGTTAGTTATGTCATGGACGGTTAGTTAATTATGACATGGCATGGACAGTTCGTTAATTGTGACATGGCATGGACAGTTTATTAGTTAACATGGCATGGGGCGTTTTTTTTTTTAATAATATGGTACGGAAAGTTTGTTAGTTGTGAAATAGTACGCAGTGCTTATTGTGGTGTAGTGTCCAGAACGGTCCACGTTAACTTACGGTTCCCGGGTTCAAACCTGTTAGGAGAGATTTGTCACAAGTCCCCAGGGTCGGGGTCTGCTAATCGCAGCAAATACCGATGATCCCATATAGTAAAAATAAGGGCCCTTTTCCAAGCATTGAGACGTACTGGGTATATATGGTCATCTTCTTGTGCCATTGATTCCCCATCGAGCCATAGATTTAACTCGCCCACTTCAAGCTGCCCTGTTATCTCCGCAGCTCGGTCCATGTACTTGCCATGTGTGGGTTAAAGTGCCTGAAGACATGCCGGACTGGCACAGTGACATAGTAAAACTGGGTCGTGAGTGTAGAGAATGGGCAGCAGGCCGCACAGAGTGTGAGATGCAACAACTGATCCAGAGTAATACACAAGGTGCTAGTGATCTACATCGATGGGTCAACGGTGATAAACAGACGTAGTGGCTGGGGTTTCATCGCGATGGCTAATGAACGATGCTTGAAAAAGGTGAGACTGGTATATGAGACTACGACCTCCAGCATGAGAATGGAGGTGGAAGAAATAACAGCGGCATTCCGTTAGTTAGAGGAGACTACTGCAACACACATTGTATTGTTACGGACTCAAGGAGTATGCTAAGTAAGGCGGAGAAAGAAACGTCTCTGTGCAATGGCTATCCTCGCTTCAGAGGTCACAGATTGTGAGAATTTTATGGATGTTTTGCCCTGGTCCTGCGGGAGTGCGGGGGAATGAACAGACTGATAGACTGGCAGGGAATGTACCTCTTGATGGTAGATTACCTATGGACAAGGGAGAGTTGGTCAAGCGCCTGTGGGACCAGGTGGAGAAGGCAGGGGAACAGACTGAGAACCCGTATGTGGAAAGAATATTGCGGGGGACTGGCAGGGGTTCTAGAAGAATATGAAAAAAATGAGAGGGAAGACCTGGAGAACTTTCAATCAGATAGCGGTGGGAACGATTAGTAGTGTGACTCTTCGTTGGCTGTTGGAAGAGGGGACAAAGCGTATGCATGGGAATGTCCTGTGTGCAGTGATGTCGATTCTTAGCTCAGCTCAACTCGCCATAGTTATTCTTAATTCCCTTCTCCGCGTGGTTTTAGGTCTCAATTTTGTTGGCCCCGTAGGTATGTTTTAGCAGTGTCCTGTTTTCATGTCCACACATTTCCTAGTGCGTTAAAGCTCCTTTAGCTTTTGTATTAACGATCTGTTTCCTCCCATCGTTGTCTACGTCGCTACCTAGAACTGTACATGATTCCATCTTAGAGGTGACATTTCACCAAAAGAGAGCCGGTTAATATCTTTAGCTTGATTTATTTTCATCTGTCCTTTCCCCTATGAATGTTTAGACTTAATTGTTGTGACCTCCTATCCAGTGGGTATATGGTGCTAACCCTGTTTTTATAGAGCAGGTGATGTGATATGGTCATTAGAACATCTTTTACTTCCCAGAACAAATCCTAGTTCCAGTTTTAAGCGGAATCGACATGGAACCCCACGTTGTTTTTCACAATACCGCTTCGATGGGGATTCTTCCTCTTCTGCGTTGATCCGGAGTTGTTGTTTTTTTTTCCTGACGTAATTGCCTTGTGCCTGTTTACAGCAGAGCTGCGATACTTGCGACTTTTGGCCGACACATCCGACTTCTGCGGGTATTTGTTGACCGGTTTAACCTTCTCGGGTCGATGGGAATTCAACCACATGAACTGCAATGGTCTGCAAGCAAGACAATCCCATATTTGTACATGATCTTCTAAATCCTATATTTGTGCAATGATCTTCTAAATCCCATATTTTTACATGATCAGCTAAATCCCATATTTGAACATGATCTGCTAAATCTCGTATTTGTACACGATCTGCTAAATCCCATATTTGTATATGATCTCCTAAATCCAATTTTGTACAGGATTTGCTAACCCCAAATGTACATGATGTGCTAAATCTATGTGTACATGATTTGCGAAATCACATATTTGTACATGATCTGCTAAATCCCATGTCTATACCTGATTTGTTAAATCCCATATTTGTACATGATCTGTTAAATTCCATATTTGTACACGATTTCCTAAATCCCATAATTGTACAGGATTTGCTAAATCCCATATGTACATGATCTGCTAAATCCCATATTTGTACATGCTCTTCTAAACCCCATACATGATCTGTTAAATCCCATATTTGTACATGATCTGCTAAACTATTATAGCGCCCTGCCGTTTACTTGTACATACACACGGTACAACATTCTTCTTTCCTCTGTACAGGTGTACACGGTGTGTGGTATCTACCTAGGCTCGGCAGTTGTTGCTGCCGTCATCGTCTCCATCTTTCTGGACAAGATAGTTCTAGACAAGGAAAGAAGCGAAGACGACAGAAAGTTAAGTCCACGACTTCTGGTGTCAACTTTCCGCCATCTTGTCTCGTCGCCCATTCAACTGATGCTGATTCCAATCACCATCTACAGTGGGCTGGAGCAAGCGTTCATGGGGGGAGACTTCACCAAGGTGAGCACTTGTCATTCATGAAACATTTTCCAGAAGTCGTGTATCACGGTGGTCGTAGTTTGCCATCTCACACGATTACCAGTCTTGAAGTCTGTGTTCTTGTCTCGTTTATACCATGTGGCAGTCTTGGGTCGTCTGTTCTTGTCTCGTTTATACCATGTGGCAGTCTTGGGTCGTCTGTTCTTGTCTCGTTTATACCATGTGGCAGTCTTGGGTCGTCTGTTCTTGTCTCGTGTTTACCATGCAGCAGTCGTGGATCAAGTCTGTGTTCTTGTCTGAAGAACAGTATGTAGACAACTGCTGTAGAATATAATGTAACTGTAGAACACACTGTAGTTGTAAAAGAAAAGAATGTAGGCAGTTGTAGAAGAACAGAATGTAGGAAATTTTAGAACAGAATGTAGACTGTTGTAAAAGAACATAATTTAGGCAGCAGAACAAAGCGCAGACAATAGAACAACGCGTAGACAATAGAACAATACGTAGACAATAGAACAAAGCGTAGTCAATAGAACAATACGTAGACAATAGAACAAAGCGTAGACAATAGAACAAAGCGTAGACTACTGAGATTAGTTATAGGGGATAGCCATCTTTGGTGCTGTCATTATCTAACTACAGCAGCTAGTAATAGTAGTAATTGTTGTGATGGTAGTAGTTATAGAAGTAGTAGTTAACAATACTAGTAATAGCAGTAGTAGTTGTAGAGGTTGAAGTAGTTGTAGTGGTGGTAGTAGCAACTGTTGCTGTAGTGTTTTTGTTACTGTAGTATCTGTAGCAGTATTTAGGTTCTGTACTTCTGGTATACATAGTTATTGTAGTAGTAGCTATTGTTGTAGATGATGTAGCAGAGTCTATTGTACTTGTTGCAGTAGTTGCTTTTTTGGGGGTAGTTATTGTAATAGTAGTAGTAACTATTGTTGTTGTAGTTGCAGTGGATGTGGCAGTGATTGATGTACTTGTTGCAGTAGTGGTTATTGCTGTTATATTTTGTAGTAGTATTACATATAGTAGTAGTTATTTTATTAAATGTAATAGTAGCAGTAGCTGTAGTTGCATTTATTGTTGTAGTGGTTGTTTTAGTACAATAATTACTAGCAGCAACAGTAATCTAGAATGAACAGACTTCGCTCTACACACAAGTGAGCTTTGCCCTACACACAAGTGAGCTTTGCCCAGGAACCTCTAGCTGACCTGCACGTTTATTTCGAGGCTCTCCCAGAAACACTCACCATTAACACATTCACGATCTACACTAGCAATGAACTAACTGTTGGTGAATTGCCCACTTCGACGCCTGGATGTTAGTGGGATTTGTAGCATTCAATATTACTTTAGCGGGCTGTGTTTTGATTCAGATATGTACAGCTGTAATACAAAACTCATGTCTCCACGTCTAGGCTTACATCAGTTGTACACTGGGTATCTGGAACCTGGGTTATGTAATGATCTGTTACGGCGTGGCCGATGCCGTCTGCTCCATCCTGTTTGGTCGTCTTGTGCAGTATGTCGGTCATATTCCCTTCTTCATTCTAGGTAAGTGCGAACTTTCACTTAACTGGAGAAAATTGCTTCACGTAGCATGTCTTATAGTTAGTTACACTGTAAGTGCTTTTCAACCACAATCAGATTAAACATAACGACAATCATGACTACACTATAATCATTGCTAAGCTTGTTGTTTTTGTTGGCATCTTGTCTTGACAGACGATAGTTTAATTGTGCTTCAAACAGCTATAACCCATGGCCAGGGATAAAATTATACGTTTCCATAGCACAAAGCCTGGGCTGAATTGTAGAGACTATGTGTTGCCCATGCAGCATGATCCCTCTCTCGGCCTGCCTAGTTTACTCCAGAGGAAAAGTAAAGCAATGCTCCAAAATGTCCGCCTGTCGGATCTTCGATCCTAGACTTGTTGCCGAACAAGGCATAGGGCCTGGTCTGTCCTGACGTGACAGTGTCTTTAGGTTGCATTTCCTGGCACCAGGATAAGATTTGTACCCTTAAAATTGCGCCCGCGGATGTCGGCACAATGTGCGGTGTGGCGTTTGGTAAGCGCCGCACAACATTCCACGTAACAGGATGCAGTTAATATAATATCTACCACTACTCAAAATTATGTTTTCCCGTAGTGAATTTGAATAACGAAGACACAAACAATAGATTGTACGATTTATTGCCTGGCATATTTCGCCGCATCTCGTCAGGTACATACTGCAGAAATCACACAACGTAAAGTAAATTAACTAGATAAATCCTTAAAGCTGAAATATACACATGTTCGCACAGTTAGTTTAGTTAGTTAGTTAGTTAGTTTAGTTAGTTTAGTTAGTTAAGTTAGTTAGTTAAGTTAGTAAGTTAGTTAATTAGTTAAGTTTAGTTAGTTAGTTAGATAGTTAGTTAGTTAGTTAGTTAGAAAGTTAGTTAGTTAAGTTAAGTTAGTTAGTTAAGTTAATTAGTTAATTACGTTAGTTAGGTTAGTTAAAGTTAGTTAAGTTAGTTAGTTTAGTTAGTTAGTTTAGTTAGTTAGTTTAGTTTAGTTAGTTTAGTAAGTTAAGTTAAGTTAAGGTTGGTTGGTTGGTTGGTTGGTTAGTTGGTTAGTTAGTTAGTCTACAGATCATCCTCATTGCACATCGAACCATTCAGTCCATAAGTGCTCGGATCCCCTTCTCAGCAAATCCCGCAGCGTGTAGCGGCTAACTACACCAGTTCTGTGTTGGTTTATCAATCTTCTTTGGCTTCCTGCGTAGTGTTCTTGTTTGGCCACCCCTCATTAAATTTGCTGTTCTCGCAGTCTGGCCATGGTTGTAGATTCACAGTCATCACTTCGTTCACGCAAAAGTCTTACTTCTCGTAGAGCATTCAGAATGTCAGCCTGGTCCATGGCGCGTCTGCCCTCCACCGTAACCTCACCTGTGAGCTTGTCAGCCAGCTCATTTCCTTGTACTCCCGCATGCCCTGGCCCGAAGATGAAACTAATCTTTGCCAGCCGAGACCGCTCCAGAGACAGCAACCATTCTCTTCGGATCCACCCCACCTCTATCCTCTTGATCATGTTCATTGAGTCGCTAAGGAAACATGCCCTAGTGAATTTCTGTGTCTCGAGCCATGTTATTGCTTTCCTTACTGCCATGACTTCCATAGTCAGGCTACTTGTGGTTTCAGTGAAAGCACCAGAGTCCTCCTTCACAATTCTCCCTCTGGCCCGAGCCGTAAAGGCCCATGAGCTTCTCACATGTCGGACGACCGACCCATCTGTGTAGATGACAGCATCATCGTCTAGCGAATTCTCGAAAATCAACGCTTGTACTTCAGCCTCCACAGCAGCCGGATTTTCTTGTCTGCATTTTCTATCTAGTTGGATGTAAACTGAAAAGGATGTGCAGAAATCTGTTGGCAATTATACCCACTCCTCGCCAGGTTCTAAGTCCTCAAGTGAGCACACCTGTTGAAGAATGTCTTCGGCTTGACCCATCCATGACCGTCCTCTTTTTAACCTGCTGCCCTTCACCTTCATAATTTCACTATGCAGTGAATGTTATGTGTTTGCGTTAACTCTGAGATAGGCGTGTGCTCTGCAAACTTGTATTCTGTCTTCAATGGTTGGAAAATCAAGAAAGTAGCGCATAACCCTGCATGCTGTATCTCTTGTACATCCAAGATTCAACGGGCAAGACGGGCGTTTACCTGCAAAGCGTTGTGGAACATAATGAGCACGGCAAGGCACGTAGAGCGCACTGGTCATCCACTGCACCTGTATTCGTCTCCAGTCGTCTTAACTTGTCCTGCCACTGGATTTAGATGGACTCAGGCGAGAGAGTGAGGTCGACGAATTGCGCAACTCTTCCTCACTTTAATCCAATTCATCGCGCAAGTAATTCTTCATTCAACGTCATATATCACCTTCAAGCCCTGTGGCGATGGACGAGCGGCGAAGCGGCAGGCGTGGGTACGCTGGCAGCCGTAGTCGCAGACCTGCACACAGGCGGCTCAGGCCATATGGTCGTCTTCTACTGACCGGAGCAGCAGTGGGATTCGGCAGCCCCCTGAGCGACTGAGCAGCCCTCTATAGGAACACACTGCTCACCTCCATAGCATGAGGAAGGGGCTAGAAAAGGTGCCCTAAACATTGTCTGCTCCATCACTACCTAACCAGCTAGCCGCGGTTGGTGGGTACCCTAAACTGCGGTCGACATACAAAGAAAGAAACAACAGGTAAAGCTAAAAGAGCAAACCATATTCCCTTAACAATCGGAACTTGGAATGTACGCACCCTACTTGACAGAGACTGGCGCGTCGGGTCCAGAGAGACGAACAGCACTGATTGGGAGAGAGCTGGGCAGGTACAACATCGACATTGCAGCCTTGAGCGAGACACGACTTGCAGAAGAAGGTCAAATCTGTGAAATAGGTGCCGGTTACACATTTTTTTCTGGAGTGGAAGGAAAAGCGAGGAAAGACGCCAATCCGGTGTGGGATTTGCCATTAAGTCGGCCCTGGTCGGCAAACTAGCTGGATTTCCAAAGGCTATAAACGACAGGCTCATGACCATTAAATTGTCCCTGCTGAATGAAAGGAAGCCTGCAGCTATTGTGTCTACGCACCAACTATGACCAATGAAGATGATGTCAGGAACAAGTTCTATGAGGACCTGCACAATGTATTAACCTCTGTTCCCAAAGGAGACAAACGTATACTCCTTGGGGATTTCAATGCCAGAGTAGACACGGACACCACCTCTTGGAGTGGCATTATTGGAAAGCACGGAGTCGGAAATTGTACCAACAATGGACTCCTCCTTCTTCACCCGTATGATGTCTTCATACTGCATATTCTTTGTGGTGCCAGATAGCTCCTCTCTAACTGCATCCCTGGTGTCCGCATCATTATGATTGGTCTGCTCTAAAAATCTCTGGAGAAACGCCTCCCCTTTCTCTTTGTCTGTTGTCACTCGCACACCATCATCTCTAAAGATTGTTCCCACTGTCATCGGCCGATCTTTTCTCTGCATTTGCCTGTGCAGTTTCCAGAATTTTTGCAGTGTTTTATCCCCTCCAATCTCCTTCATGAAACATTCCCATTTTGCCTTTTTGGCCTCTGCAGCACAGCGCTTGAAAACCTCCACCTTGTCTTTCTTGACATTTTCCGCTGTGTCCACTTCCTCTCGTGAGCTTCGAAGTGTCTGTCGCACTTTCTTTAGCTGCTTCACTGCAGCTCTCTTTGCTTTCCAAGCATGGTCTACTTCTGGGGTCCACCATGGGGGATGCAAAAAGGGAGTTTTAACAGTCCTGTTGCATGCCCCTTGTCTGAGGCGTCCAAGAAGGCAATCGGTCCACTCATACCGGAAGGTCTTGCGCGCTCTCCCAGCTTTAACTTTCCTGGGTTTAGAGATCAGGACTGAGCATGGCATGTGATCACTCCCATGGTCATTCAAAACATTCCACTTTACATCAAGGACTGATGACTGGGAGACAAGTGCCAAGTCAATAGCTGTGTCTGCATCGCCAGGCCTCATTGCCATTCTTGTCGGCCTACCATCATTTATGCAGACCACATCGGAGTCCACCATGGCATCTGCAAGGGCAATTCCCTGTCGGTTTTCTCCACTACTGTCCCAATCTCTGTTCCTTGCATTGCAGTCTCCACATATGAGTAGCCTATCACCTGGTAATTCCTCCAGTTCCTTAAGCCAGTCCCAATGTTCCTTTCTGACAAAACAGTCCACTGTGGCATATACATTTATGATGTTCCAACTTAAGCCACCAATCTCCATTTGTATACCCTGGACCTCTCTTGCACTGTGATTCCACTGGCTCAAGTCGAGTACCGCATGCTTCACTCCTTCCTTCACCAGCAGACCTTGTCCATGTCTCTTCTGCCCAGTAGGGTTTATATAACTGGCGTACCCAGGGCAATGGTATTTGTCTGTATTTAGCTCCTAGAGCATGAGGACGTCAAAATCATATATTAGCCTCTCCAATACAGGACCTCTCTGTCTGGCACTGAGACAATTCGAGTATCCCACTCTTACATAGTTGAAACCTAGTCTCTCCACTTTTCGTCTTGTTCTCCTGGCACCTGCCCTCCTATTTCTATGCTGTCGTCTCACACCATTTCCTCGTCTTCTCCTCCTCACTCTCTCTTCGCTAGCCTCTGAGGGACGTGTCAAGCGCAGAGCACGTGCTCCGTAGCTCCGGAGACGATTCCCATGTTTAAATAAATCCATAGGCAAAGTTTGGATATTGCAGGAAATAAACGGTCACCCTAGCATTGCCTGCTTGCTAGGGAAGAGGCAGGGGATGTCCCGCAGGAGTCCATACGCCTGGTGCCGCCCCGCACGCCTGTCAGACGTCCAACGTTCACGACCAGTTAACCCATGGCCATCCAGTTCCTCAGCACGCTGGTCCACCTTGAACTTGGGGGTTTATATTTGGAGTTTTCCGTCTCCTAGATGGATTGCTGTCCAAAGCTAACGGGTTCCACCTACCCGGGAGCGTAACCCTGATCGGGGGGCTAAACGGGTACTCCACCTTGCCCAAGGGTGTCCCGTAGGCTAGTGGAGGGAAGGAGGTGCCTTACTTCTCCTTTAATAGGGGATACCTCTACCCCCTACCTTATCATACGGGTGGAAGATGTTAAACACATTTTGAAAAAGGTAAAAGACACGGCACCAGGGCCCGATGGGGTCAGGTATGGCCACATGAAGGGTTTGAGCGAAGCATACCTGGAGGAGATGACCGACTGCTTTAACCAGAGCATTAGGACAGCATCAGTACCGCAGGATTGGGTGCACAGCTATCTCATCCCTCTCCCAAAACCATTCAAGGATCAGTCAAAGCTTAGCGGCTTTAGGATCATCACCCTTCAAAATACATTTGGGAAGGTTTTAGAGAAGATAGTCGCTGTCAAGCTGCAAGAGTTTTTGGAAAGGGGTAAGCTTCTTCCAAGAGGCCTGGGGAGCTACAGACCAGGAAAAGATACCTGGTCAAATGCAGCCACTTTTGCCTTTGATGTTTATGAGGGGTTCCAGAGTAGACAGGAAACGATGGCGGTAGCGCTTGATTTCGAGGATGCGTACAGTAGAGTTCGATATGATATTTTGATGACCGCACTGATGGAGAAGGGGGTCAATCCCTGGTTGGTGAACTGGATAGCAGCCGTCCTGCACTTTCGTCGGGTTGCTCTTCGTCTGGGCGCATGGACCTCAGAGCCACATATGTTAACCCCGGGACTGCCACAGGGATCTGCAGTCTCACCGGTGCTCTTTAATGTGTATACGAGCAAGATTGCAAACCTAGAAGCACCAGGGGTTGGAAGAATACTAACATTTGCAGATGATATTCTTGCATATAGGCAGGGGAGAGATAGGTAGCAAACAGCCCAGGAGTTACAGGCGACAGTAGATAAAGTGATTGACTGGTGCACAGAAATGAGTGCTGTCATCCACCCGGAAAAGGCGGCTGTTTTGTGGTGCTCTCTGGACAACAGGATTGTAAGATCTGATGTCCCAAGCCTCGCCATAGATGGTAGAAATGTCAGCAGAGAGAACAAACTGAAGTATCTGGGGATCACATTTGACAGGAGCCTATCCTTCAAGGACCATGTGGAGACGGTCGTGACAAGATCTCAAAAGGGACTCAATGCACTTAAAACTATGGCTGCAATGGACATAGAGCAGAGCATGCTTTTCACACTATACCAGCACTTGATCCTCTCAGTAATTTATTATGGATTAGGTCTGCTCACTGTCTCAGAGAGTCAGCTAGTGAAGTTAGAGCGCATACAGAACGAAGCTATGCGGGTCATTCTGGGATGCACTAGAGACACCCCAGTAGTGTGTATGCGTTACATCCTTGGTCTGCCGACTGTTGCTGGTAGGCTCAAGGTGATGCAGGCGAAGGCATACCTCAGAGTAGCTGCAGACACAGACCACCCACTGCATGAGGCGCTGGACGCAGTTAAGGGTCAGCGACTGATAAGAGGGAAATCATGGATGGCTCAGGCAGAGGATACGATCAGACAGGTGTGCCCCTTGGAGAACATTAGGCGTGGAGAGGAGTGGGTCAGAGTGCCAGCGGAGCAGTCAGACTTGTGCAGAGTTATAATCACATTAAGCCGGGAGTGCAGGGAATGGCCAGCAGGGACCACGGAAGTAGAAATCCAGCAACTAATTCAGGACAATGCTCTCTCGAGTGATGTGATTATCTACACAGATGGTTCGGTGTCAAGAGGTGAGAGAAGTGGCTGGGGGTTCATAGTCAAAGCTAATGGTCGATGTTTGGGGCAGGAGAGCCTGGCATATGATACCACAACATCCAGCTTAAGAATGGAAGTGGAGGCAGTCACTGCGGCTCTCCGCTGGATGGAGAATACGACACAACACACACACACACACACACATCGTGATTGTAACTGACTCAGAAAGCATGCTGACGAGGGTGAGGACGGGCAGACTTCGTGCGGAGTGGCTTGCTTCGCTTCGGAGGTCACGGGTGACAAGCATCGCCTGGATCTTTTCTCCGGGGCATGCCGGTGTGCTGGGAAATGAACAGGCGGACAGATTGGCTGGCTCTGCAGAACTTGGTGGAGTATTGATACATGACAAGGCAGACGTGGTTGCGGCCTTGTGGGAGCACGTGCACCCCTCGGAGGAGCAAATGGATTACCATGGTCTGGCAAGAATGAGACAACGAGGAGTGACGAAGGGATCTGGCCGACGCTCAACGCTTAGAGGAAAGGCGAGACGGACTTATAATCAGATTGCTACTGGTACTATTAGTGTTGGAACTCTTCGCTGGCTGCTGAGGATGGGGACGGAGCACTTATGGGAATGCCCCGAATGCTGTGATGTCGATTCCTAAATCAATCAATCAATCAATCCATCTTCTTCAGACATGTGCCGAACACGATCTCCTGATTACCAACACAATTTTCCATCTCCCTCGATCGAAACACTGGCACCTCATTGACTATGTCATCGTCAAGAAGAATGACAGACAAAATGTTCGGGTGAAATAATCCATGTGTGGTGCCGAATGTTGGACAGACCATCGTCTCCATTATCTCGAAAATAAGCATTCACATCAAACCACCACGGCGTCCACAAGGGGTGAAAATGCAACAACAAAAAACTAAATGTCACCCGCCTAAACAGCATGAAAATGCAGCTGTCGTTTGAAAATATGCTGGAAGACCACCTCAAACCCAATGCCGCAGCTAAACAGGATACAGAAACAGAATGGAGAGCCCTAAAGGACATAATTTACAACACTGCTATGGAAATCCTGGGTCCAACCCCCCGAAAGCATAAAGACTGGTTTGATGAAAATTCCGAAGACATCAACCAATTGCTGGCCGAGAAACATCTTCTCCTCAAGGCACATTTGAATGACCCGAAGTCAACATAAAAAGAAAATGCCTTCAAGAACATTCAGAGAGTAGTACAGCAGAAACCTCGGCACATGCGGGACTCCTGGCCGGTCCTAACAGAGCAGCTTCACCAAGTCTTTACAAACATATGGGTGAACGAGACCATGCCACAAGATTTCAAGGACGCGTCAATAGTCCACCTTTACAAACGAAAAGGAAACCGCAAATCCTGTGACATCCACCGAGGCGTCTCCTTGCTTTCAATTGCAGGGAAGATACTCGCCAGAATTCTTCTCAATCGCCTCACGGCCCATCTCGATCAAGGTCTTCTTCCCGAGAGCCAGTGTGGCTTCAGAAAAGAACGTGGATCTGTTGACATGATTTTCGCTGCAAGAGAAATGTTCTCCACTTTCATTGACCTTATCAAGGCTTTTGATACAGTCAGCAGAGAAGGACTGTGGAAGATTATGGCAAAATATGGCTGTCCACGAAAGTTTGTCCAAATAGTGCGGCTATTTCATGATGGCACGCAGGCAAGAGTACAGGAAAATGGTGAACTGTCTGAGCCCTTTCCTGTCACCAATGGAGTGAAACAAGGATGTGTCCTGGCACCAACACTGTTCAGCCTCATGTTTTCAGCCATGTTGACGAATGCCTTCGAGAACAACGACATTGGAATAGACATCAACTACCGCATGGATGGAAAGTTATTCAATCTCAGAAGGCTGAAAGCTAAAACCAAAATTGGCAGCGACACTGTCAGAGAGCTCCTGTTTGCTGATGATTGCCCTCTATACACCAACTCAGACGCGGACATGCAACATAATGTTTCAGCTTTCTCACATGCCTGTGCCAACTTTGGGCTCAATATCAACTTGGAGAAGACTGTAGTTATGTACCAGCCAGCTCCAGGGAATAATCACACTGTGCCGAATATCAAAGTGAATGGTCATAGTCTAAGTGTTGTGGACAAATTCACCTATCTTGGCAGCACTGTGTCACAAGCTGCCACAATTGATGATGAAGTGAATGCAAGAATCTCCAAGGCCAGCGCGGCCTTTGGCAGACTGTACAAGAATGTGTGGGACAGAAATGGAACAAGCTTGTAAACAAAGCTGAAAGTCTACAAAGCAGTTGTATTATCCACACTGCTATATGCTTGTGAAACCTGGACTGTTTATCAGCGACACGCTAGGAAATTAAACCACTTCCACACAGTCTGCCTTAGGAAGTTACTGAAGATTAAATGGCAAGACAAGATCCCAGACACTGAAGTCCTAGAAAGAGCGTCCATGCCCAGTATCCACACTATACTAATGAAGAATCAGATTCGCTGGGCTGGTCACTTGACTCGCATGCCAGATCACAGGCTCCCTAAACGAATTTTTTACGGCGAGTTGCGTTGTGGTAAACGCTCCCAAGGCGGCCAGAGGAAACGCTTTAAAGACACTGAAAATCTCACTGAATGCTTTTGGAATTCATCATGACACCTGGAAGACTGCAACCAGAGACCGAAATTCGTGGCGTGCATCATTACGCAAGGGTGCAGTCACTTGTGAGGCAACCAGGACTGCAAGAGCTGTGAAGAAAAGACAGAACAGAAAAACCACTGCAGAAAATCCTCCTCCAGAAACGTCAAGCATTCTTTGTCCACACTGTCAAAGAACATTTCGAGCCAAAATAGGCCTTATCAGCCATCTTAGAACTCACGGCTCCATACTTTCAACCCCACTGGATGAAATGAATGGTCATCATCATTGTTAATGGACATACAACACACACATCCAAGAATAATGCGCATAGCTTCATTCTGTATCCTTTCTATCTGCTTACGGATGAGAGTCAGGATTGCCATTGCATACTCCAAAACAGACATGACCAGCCCCTCGTACAGGAGATCATAGATGGCGCTGCTCACAGTTTGCTGCCGCCATCAACCGCATCGCTTGCCAAACCCCGCTTGGCCTTTGTTATCACCTGGTCTAAGTGCTCATTATAAGCAAGGCTTCGATCAAACCGTATCCCCAGGTAATTCATTGCCTGCGTTCTTTCCACCGTCTCTGAACACAGCATTACAGTTGGTGTTGGAGTGTTGACAATATGATTATTCAACGAGAACCAAGTCATTGTTGCCTTTGTTGGGTTGCCCCAGCTTCATCACACCAAGTACGTATGCGATTGAGTTCGTTTTGAAGTTCCACAGCAACCTGCTCTCTATCCTTACCCTGACGATACACTAAAACATCGTCGGCATATGACAACAGGTCCAATGATCTGCTCACTAGTGATTCTCACTGTGTAGGCGTTGAACAGTACCAGAGATAATGCTTGTTGCACACAAAAACATTGTAATTAGCTTTACATTTCGAATAGTTTGTAACTAATTTTTGGAATTGCTCCCTGTAAAATCACTTCATGTCTGTAAAATCACTTATCTCTCACATTATTTACTTCAACTCACTTGTTTTAACACGTTACATTAACTTTGTCTTAGTCAATGCTGTAAAATTCTACATGCTCTAATGTAACTCTTGTTCCACATTTAACCCATACAAATCCATTCCATTAGCCCGCTGTGCCCACGTTATTGCTAAACTGTTTGACGTACAGAATTACCATTATCCACACAGCTCTCGCTGACCATTTTTATTTCGCATATTTTAACTTTTTGCTTTCATTTCTTCTGACCCTAAGTTAGTGTAACTTTTTGTGTGTCTTATTTTAATTCCATCTTACCATCTAATTTAAAGTAGCAACTTCATTGAAAAGAAAACAAGTTAAAACTAATTGTAGTGAGTACTACAAAACTAGTTGAAATAGTGAGTGCTGCAATAGTAGTTAAAATTGTGAGCACTACAAACCCAATTAAAATAGTGAGTGTTTCAAACCTAGTTAAAATAATGTGTCAAAACAGAGTTAAAATAGTGAGTACTTCAACCCTAATTTAGTGTGTTAAAAATTGTTTGTAAATAGTATGTAAAATAGTGTAAAAAATGTGTTAACATAGCGTTAAAATTGCTAAAATAGTGAGTACTTCAAATAGTGTGTTAAAATGGTTTGTTAAAATAGTGTCTTAAAGGTTTGTTAAAATAATGTGTTAAGATGGTTTGTTAAAATGGTTTGTTAAAATAGTGTGTTAAAATATAGTAAATCGGAATAAGACTATTGATTAACTGTGATCTGGTCAGCTTTCATCACCCACGGATCACTACAGATCAGCTTCCTGTACTGGGAGCCCCACAGCGAGGACGTGCTCATCTTCTATGTCTGTGCTGCCCTCTGGGGTATGGCCGACGCGGTGATACAGACACAGCTCAACGGTGAGTAGATGCCAGCGGTTAGACAAAGGCCTGTACGTTCTTGAAGAGTATGATAGTGATAAGTGGCGGGCTGGCCAGAGTGGTAGTTTGCTTGATGGCACGTGGGCCGTGTCATGGACCCTAATGAAAATGTACATTATGTGGTAAACTATTCCATATATCTACATTACTCATTACTTAGTCAACTATTCCACACATCTACATTGCTTAGTCAACAATTCCATATCTCTACATTACTTAGTCAACTATTCCATATCTCTACATTACTTAGTCAACTATTCCATATCCCTACATTACTTAGTCAACTATTCCATATCTCTACATTACTTAGTCAACTATTCCACACATCTACATTACTTAGTCAACTATTCCACACATCTACATTGCTTAGTCAACTATTTCATATCCCTACATTACTTAGTCAACTATTCCATATCTCTACATTACTTAGTCAACTATTCCATATCTCTACATTACTTAGTCAACTATTCCATATCTCGACATTACTTAGTCAACTATTCCATATCTCTACATTACTTAGTCAACTATTCCACACATCTACATTGCTTAGTCAACTATCCCATATCCCTACATTACTTAGTCAACTATTCCATATCTCTACATTACTTAGTCAACTATTCCACACATCTACATTGCTTAGTCAACTATTCCATATCTCTACATTACTTAGTCAACTATTCCATATCTCTACATTACTTAGTCAACTATTCCACACATCTACATTACTTAGTCAATTATTCCATATCTCTACATTACTTAGTCAACTATTCCATATCTCTACATTGCTTAATCAACTATTACATATCTCTACATTACTTAGTCAACTATTCCATATCTCTACATTACTTGGTCAACTATTCCATATCTCTACATTACTCATTACTTAGTCAACTATTCCACACATCTACATTGCTTAGTCAACAATTCCATATCTCTACATTACTTAGTCAACTATTCCATATCTCTACATTACTTAGTCAACTATTCCACACATCTACATTACTTAGTCAACTATTCCACACATCTACATTGCTTAGTCAACTATTTCATATCCCTACATTACTTAGTCAACTATTCCATATCTCTACATTACTTAGTCAACTATTCCATATCTCTAGATTACTTAGTCAACTATTCCATATCTCTACATTACTTAGTCATCTATTCCATATCTCTATATTACTTAGTCAACTATTCCATATCTCTACATTGCTTAGTCAACTATTCCATATCTCTACATTACTTAGTCAACTATTCCATATCTCTAGATTACTTACTCAACTATTCCATATCCTTACATTACTTAGTCAACTATTCCACACATCTACATTGCTTAGTCAACTATTCCATATCCCTACATTACTTAGTCAACTATTCCATATCTCTACATTACTTAGTCAACTATTCCATATCTCTACATTACTTGGTCAACTATTCCATATCTCTACATTACTTAGTCAACTATTCCATATCTCTACATTACTTAGTAAACTATTCCATATCTCTACATTACTTAGTCAACTATTCCATATCTCTACATTACTTAGTCAACTATTCCACACATCTACATTGCTTAGTCAACTATTCCATATCTCTACATTACTTAGTCAACTATTCCATATCTCTACATTACTTAGTCAACTATTCCACACATCTACATTACTTAGTCAACTATTCCATATCTCTACATTACTTAGTCAACTATTCCATATCTCTACATTACTTAGTCAACTATTCCATATCTCTACATTACTTAGTCAACTATTCCATATCTCTACATTACTTAGTCAACTATTCCATATCTCTACATTACTTAGTCAACTATTCCATATCTCTACATTACTTAGTCAACTATTCCATATCTCTACATTACTTAGTCAACTATTCCATATCTCTACATTACTTAGTCAACTATTCCATATCTCTACATTACTTAGTCAACTATTCCATATCTCTACATTACTTAGTCAATTATTCCATATCTCTACATTACTTAGTCAATTATTCCATATCTCTACATTACTTAGTCAACTATTCCATATCTCTACATTACTTAGTCAACTATTCCATATCTCTACATTACTTAGTCAACTATTCCATATCTCTACATTACTTAGTCAACTATTCCACACATCTACATTACTTAGTCAATTATTCCATATCTCTACATTACTTAGTCAACTATTCCATATCTCTACATTACTTAGTCAACTATTCCACACATCTACATTGCTTAGTCAACAATTCCATATCTCTACATTAGTTAGTCAACTATTCCATATCTCTAGATTACTTAGTCAACTATTCCATATCTCTAGATTACTTAGTCAACTATTCCATATCTCTAGATTACTTAGTCAACAATTCCATATCTCTACATTACTTAGTCAACTATTCCATATCTCTACATTACTTAGTCAACTATTCCATATCTCTACATTACTTAGTCAACTATTCCATATCCCTACATTATTTAGTCAACTATTCCATATCTCTACATTACTTAGTCAACTATTCCATATCTCTACATTACTTAGTCAACTATTCCATATCTCTACATTACTTAGTCAACTATTCCATATCTCTACATTACTTAGTCAACTATTCCATATCTCTACATTACTTAGTCAACTATTCCATATCCCTACATTACTTAGTCAACTATTCCATATCCCTACATTACTTAGTCAACTATTCCATATCTCTACATTACTTAGTCAACTATTCCATATCTCTACATTACTTAGTCAACTATTCCATATCTCTACATTACTTAGTCAACTATTCCATATCTCTACATTACTTAGTCAACTATTCCACATCTCTACATTACTTAGTCAACTATTCCATATCTCTACATTACATAGTCAACTATTCCATATCTCTACATTGCTTAGTCAACTATTCCATATCTCTACACTATTTGGTCAACTATTCAATATCTCTAAGTTACATAGTCAACTATTCCATATCTCCACATTACATAGTCAACTATTCCATATCTCTACATTGCTTAGTCAACAATTACATATCTCTACATTACTTAGTCAACCAGTTCTAAATTTTCAAATTAGAATCTACTCATAAAATGACTACTTATAGCGTGTGATTCTTGTGGATTAGACAGTGTGGATCCTAACTAGTGCTAGAGAATTTGTATCCTGTGTTGTGTAATTTTTAAATATCTCTACATTGCTTAGTCAACTACTCCATATATCTATATTACTTAAAACTACTCCATATCTCTACATTACTTAGTCAACTAGTCCATATCTCTACATTACTTAGTCAACTATTCCATATCTCTACATTACTTAGTCAACTATTCCATATCTCTACATTACTTGATCAACAATTCCATATATCTAAATTAATTACTCAACTATTCCATATCTCTACATTACTTTGTCAACAATTCCATATCTCTAGGTTACTTAGTCAACTATTCAATATCTCTACATTACTTAGTCAACTATTCCATATCTCTACATTTCATAGTCAACTATTCCATATCTCTACATTACTTGGTCAACAATTCCATATCTCTACATTACTTAGTCAACTATTCCATATCACTAGATTACTTAGTCAACTATTCCATATCTCTACATTACTTAGTCAACTATTCCATATCTCTACATTACTTAGTCAACTATTCCATATCACTAAATTACTTAGTCAACTATTCCATATCTCTACATTACTTGGTCAACAATTCCATATCTCTACATTACTTAGTCAACTATTCCATATCACTAAATTACTTAGTCAACTATTCCATATCTCTACATTTCATAGTCAACTATTCCATATCTCTACATTACTTCGTCAACTATTCCATATCTCTACATTACTTAGTCAACTATTCCATGCCTCTACATTACATGGTCAACTATTCCATATCTCTACATTACTTGGTCAACTATTCCATATCTCTACATTACTTAGTCAACCAATTCTAAATTTTCAAATTAGAATCTACCCATAAAATGACTATTTATAGCGTGTGATTCTCGTGGATTAGACAGTGTGGATCCTAACTGGTGCTAGAGGATTTGTGTCCTGTGCTGTGACTTCTCCTTGTGTAATTTGTTAGGTTGGGACACATACGGAGTCAGTTGGTCAGTGGATGGGTGGGTAGTCAGTGGATGGGTGGGTAGTCAGTGGATGGGTGGGTAGTCAGTGGATGGGTAGCTGGATTGGTTAGTTAGTCAACAGATCATCCTTATTGCACATGAAACTAATAGTCCATTAGCGCCCAGAGCCTGTCCAGTATCTACTTCAGCGTGTGTTTACGTTGGTTAATTATTCTTCCTTAGCTTCCCTCGTGGCGCAAAGAAGTTAAGGAAACAGTCAAACTTCAGTTGTTGTCGATAATCCGCCTGAAAACAATCGGCGAAATCAGAAATTGATGAAAACCGAGGCAATTATTTCCATTTGAGTCAATGTAAATCCAATTAATTTGTTCTAGACACTCTGAAATACATACCAAAAACACATTTTATAGAGAATAAATATTGTGTTTAATATTATCTTTCGGCCCCAAACTTGTCCGACCTCGCATCTTCGCTATGCCTATAAACACTGTGTATGCCAGTGCACCTGTTGAATTTGTCAAACCATCCTTTGCTGGCCTTAACATCACTAAGTATACTAGCACTGGTCCCAGGCATTTCCTTAATGAGATCGACATACAACAGTCTGGCCTTTTCATATACGATTACCTCCAAAACGGAATCGCCATCTAACTGTTTTTGATTTATCCAAATTAATAATAACTAGTCAGCATCAATTGTTTGCGATCTCTGTTTCGTTAGCACATTCACGCCTTTCCTGCTACAATAGCCTCCTGTATTGCTTCCTTTGTCGCCGAAATGGAACTTATTGTGGATGGCGACTTCCGGTACAGCCGATGTCAGCAATCTTAATGCCGCTTTCGTATTTTATTATTAGCAAGCGATGCTCACACAACGAAACAGCGCCAAATTGAGCAGAAGAACGCGTGGGTGCCTTTATTTTCACAAAGTTAGCATCGAGGTCATGTCGGCAAAATCCAAGGCAACCGACGAAAACTGAGACACATGTTTTTGCGGAAAAAATTGTCGAAAACCGAAGGCTGCGAAAACCGAGGTTTGACTATCTGTATACAATAAAAGTGATCTTTACCAGAAACAACCAAAATAATCATAGCATTAACCATTTGCTTGTTTCTTCTCACCAGCTTTGTATGGCAGCATCTTCTCGGAAAATGCCGAAGCTGCCTTCGCCAACTACCGCCTGTGGGAATCCCTAGGCTTTGCGGTGACATTTGCCTACAATGACTACCTCCGCACCGACGTCAAACTGTACATTTGTCTGGGCATCCTCGGTGCATCCGTTGTGTGCTATACGGTTGTTGAGGGACTTCTTTTCAAGGCCAAGAACAAATCTGCAGAAATCACGTCTCCATAAATTAGAATGCGATAGTTTTGGCAATCACCCTCATCAGGTTAGGATTCACTCACAGTTAACTTGCCATCAGACAACTAGCATTCTGTGATCTGAAAAACTTGATCATGGCTAGAGAATGCGGACGTGAATTGAAATCTGTCACAATACTGTGAAGACACATGTACAAGTGTTTGTGCTTCTTCAAAGCATACAGGAAAAGCCTTTTAACTGATTCAGTGCCAAACAAAAGTAAGGTTTGAACCTAACATGGTACATAATCAAATGAGCAAGTATAAATTTCCTTTCAAAGAGCTTTGCAGAAGATACCTTGAAACGAAACAAATAACATGATGACCCTAGTATGTCACATGTGGCGATATATTAGCCGTTGGCACTGAATCAATCAAGTTTCTACTGGAATAATAATCATGGGAACACTTCCGGCTTTTGAACAGGGAGACCAAGCACCTGTGGGAATGCCCTGAGGGCAGGGATGAGTATTTGGTATTAACTGTAGGATCCTGGCATGCATTTGTCACATATGTTAATTGCTTGTAACAATGAGTTAGGACAGTTACAGTAATATAACAACCTTGTGGGGCTGGACAAGTTGCAGCAGCTTGTACGAGGGTAAGTTAATAAGTAAGTCACAGATGGCTGTAGAAAAATAACTCACTACGATAACTTGAAACCAGTTTATTTTTACACATACATTGTCCCTTTATTTCTCAACATAATTTCTACCAACATTGATGCACTTATCCCATCGCTATATCAGTCCTCCCAAACCAGCAGTTCTATGCAGCCGGTTTGGGAGGACTGGTATAACGATGGGATAAGTGCATCAATGCTGGTGGAAATTATGTTGAGAAATAAACGGACAATGTATTATAAAAATAAACTGGTTTCAAGTTGTTATCATAGTTAGTTCTTACCCTCGTAACAACTGGTTGGGTAGACATTATAGTAATGTAACAACTTACATTTTAAAATGGAGAATTTCATGTAAGAGTCCCACTTCTGTATATTAATATATTAGTTATAACAGCCCCTGTTGGTTCTCTGTATATTTTTATGTCCCCCCCCCCCCCCCCCCACCGTTGGTTGTCTGTATAATTTTATGTTATAACAGCCCCCGTTGGTTCTATCTCCACTTCTCTATTAGTTATAGTCCACTTGTGTACAGTAATTAAATAAGTGCAGTGCAGCCGTGACTAAGGCAGCCCAGGTGTTGGGGGACTGGTACAATGATGGGATAAATGTAACGATTTGTGTAGATTATGTTCATAAATAAGGAGAGATGGGAGTACACTAATAAATGTTTTCAAGCATCTCATAAATCTATTAAACGCACCCTTCTTTCACATCTTGTCTATCTGTGTACAAATATAAAATTGAAATTAATTCACAAAATCTGTATGCTCTACTATTATATACTGACTTGTCTCAACGGAATGGCCGTATTGCTGAATGTTCGCAGCCCTGTGTTTACTGCTCCATGGATCTAGCATGTAAACTAGAGCCTCAGTCTTTGTTTTAAACATGAAATTCTCTTTCTCCCATCCTCGCCCTCTCTGCATATCTGCCCAGGTCATTGACATTAAAATGTATGCAAGTTGAGTAACCGACATCACTGCACTCAGGACATTCCCATATACCCTCCGCCCCCTTGTTCAACAGCCAGCGAAGAGTCACACCACTAATCGTTCCCACCACTACCTGATTGAAAGTTCTGTTCTTCCCTCTCAGTTTGAGATTCTACCAGAACCCCTGCCAATACCCCGCAATCTCATTCTTGCCACATACGGGTTCTCATTCTGTTCCGCCACCTGATCCCACAGGCGCACATCCACCTCCCCCTTGTCCCTAGGTAATCGACCACCAAGAGGTACATTCCCTGCCATCCTATCAGCTTGTTCACCCCCCCCCCCCCCCCCCCCCCCAAAAAAAATAAATCAATATAATTCCCACTATCTGTGACCTCTGAAGCGAGGTGAGCCATTCCACACGATACATTCCCTTCTGCACTTACTGAGCACACTCTTCGAGTTCGTGATGAAGACAGTGGTGTCCTCTAAGCAACGGAATGCCGCTGTGACTGCTTCCATCTCCATTCTCATGCTGGATGGAGTCCTAGCCTCATTTGCCATACTCTCCTTTTTCAAGAATCGTCCATTAGCCTTCGCTATGAAACCCCAACCACTCCGTCTGTTTCTGAACACTGACCCATATATATGCAAGTCTGGACACGAACAAGTAGGCAACCTTTACACTAAAGAAGAACAAATTTCTTCCTCTTCTTCCTCCCTCCTACTTTTTCTCTTCCTCCCCATCTTCTATAACGAGGCAGAACAAAACGGAAGAGGCAAAGAAGCAAGGGAAGCACAGAAGAGAAAGAAACGAAGCAGAAGTATTAAACTGTTTTATTTTCAATAAAATCTGATAATTTCTCTTGCATGTAAGGAACAACGTGAACTGACAGCAAAGGCAAAAACCAATATATGTTCACAAACATATTACAAGAGCAGTCATGAACATTGCATAAGGTCATCGGATAAGCAACAAACAGATCCCAAATTTACAACACCGAATGACATTCAACAATCTGGGTGTTTGTAAAGTCTCATTATACTTTGTATGTAGAACAAATCTTAAAAATGAAGTACATGATGTCATCAAATGATGTGCTCTACAGTCCATCGTGAAGCAATATGCAGCAAACGGCTATCTTCTGCTGGAGTAATTCTTTGCACTTAAAACAGAATGGTGTTAACGGAAGAAAGTTTTGTTTTTCAAATTTGTAGTGATACTTTACAAACACCCAGTATAACAATACCTAGGAATTTACCACATATATGATGAGGTGACCAGATGATTTCCTCCATCAACTGAGAACAGTTAAGTAACTTTGCCCATGAAGTCAACTCTCTTTTTAGCCAGATTCTGCGGAAGTTTATCTTACATCAAATACAGGACTTTCACATGTAGCCAGTACAGTGTCCCGCTTCCCAAACTTTCTTTTCTAATGTAATGACCTCTGGTATCCATTTCACAAGGCCCCTGTTGCTACATTCTACTTTGTTGGGAACCGCAATAACTCCCTTATATAAAGGTTGAATCCAGACCAGCGACATGGCAAGTCGGCTATAATGACGGAAGGATGGTGTGCTGTCCACTATCAAGGAATGCCTATCTACAATGGAGAAGGAAGGTATGCCAGTCTACAGTGAAGGAAGGAAGGAATGCCTATCTACAATGGAGAAGGAAGGTGTGCCAGTCTACAATAAAAGAATGACCTTTCTACAATGGAGAAAGAAGGTATGCCTGTCTACAGTGAAGGAAGGAAGGTATGCCTGTCTACAATGGAGAAGGAAGGTATGCCTCTCTACAATGGAGAAGGAAGGTATGCCTGTCTACAGTGAAGGAAGGAAGGTATGCCTGTCTACAGTGAAGGAAAGAAGGTATGCCTGTCTACAGTGAAGGAAGGAAGGTATGCCTGTCTACAGTGAAGGAAGGAAGGAAGGTATGCTTCTCTACAATGAAGGAAGGAAGGTATGCCTGTCTACAATGAAGGAAGGAAGGTATGCTTCTCTACAATGAAGGAAGGAAGGTATGCCTGTCTACAATGAAGGAAGGAAGGTATGCCTGTCTACAATGATGAAGGAAGGTATGCCTGTCTACAATGAAAGAAGGCATACCTATCTACAACAAAGCAAGGAAGGATCTGCCTGTCTCCTAAGAAAGAAGGAATGTATGCCTGTCAATAATGAGGAAGGAAGATATGTTGTCTACAATGCAGAAGGAATGCCTGTCTAGAATGAAGGTATGCCTGTCTAGAATGAAGGAATGCCGGTCTAGAATGAAGGTATGCCGGTCTAGAATGAAGGAATGCCTGTCTAGAATGAAGGAATGCCTGTCTAGAATGAAGGTATACCTATCTACAATGAGGAAGGAAGATATGCCTGTTTACAAATGATGGAAGTTAGATATGGCTGTCTACAATAAAGAAGGAAGGAAGGTATGCCTATGTTTAAATGAAGAAAGTAAGTTATGCCTGTCTACAATGGAAAAGGAATGTATGAAGGTAAGGAATAAATATATGCCTGTCTATAATGAAGGTGTACCTGTCTACAATGAAAGAAGGTGATCCATACCTGTCTACAATAAAGAAAACATGAATATTGAATGTCTATAATAATAGAAGGTGCGCCTGTCTACAGTGAAGAAATCAGGTGTGTGTCAATATTCACAAAGGTCTACTCAACTACATGGCAGAAGTGATTATTCACCATGGCTTGACAAGCCAACCTGAGAAAGCTGATGCCGGGCAATGTTCTGGAAAGCTGGAGCATGGCTTGACACCAACCAATCACCTATCAAATGCCAACCAGTCTACCAACCACATCGCCCATCAAATACCAACCAGTCTACCAACCACATCACCCATCAAATGCCAACCAGTCTACCAAGCACATCGCCCATCAAATGCCAACTAGTCTACCAACCACATCACCCATCAAATGCCAACCAGTCTAAACATATGGGCCAGACAGCCACATGGCATGTACATCTTTAACTTCACTTTTAAATAAACATTAAATGAGAAAAATAAATGTTACCTGTCAACATAAAACAATTCTTAATGAACTTAAAAATGTGTACAATCTTCAAAAACAAAAACATCTAATGTGCACTACTGACTGGCAGCTTCATGGTGGGGGGGGGGGGGGGGGGGGGGGGGGGGCTCTTGAGAAAACAATGATATGAACAACACCTACAATGACATAAATAACAATCAAACACATGAGTCAATCACTGGCCTGGAATTTGGGATCCTTCAACACAAATGTTAACAAAACTGTCTAACTAAGAAACCTATCCATCTAACAACCATACATTCATTGGTCAGCCGTGTCTGTTGATGTGTGCTGCTTGCACACAGGACTACTACTTTTCACCTTCATCTGAGAAGACGAGGCGTCTATCACACTGCCCAAAAGATTTGGGGTTAGGGGTTAAATAGCAGAAACTAGATTTTGTAAAGAATCATTTCAATGCTGGGGTGGTAGCTGAGAGATTTAACAGAGTTGGCCAAAAAGGCTGCTTCCCTAGCTAAATCATACAATTGTGAACCATTGTCCCATGGGTTCCAAAGAGTGGAGAATCTAGTGATAGTATTATCAGCTTTTTCAAAACATGTCCTATCCAGGGTCAGCTCTCTCCCTAGGATCTGCAGTGGAGTCCTACCCTGTCAAGACTTCAGTTATACCTACCCTGTCAAGGCTTCAGTTAGTCCTACCCTGTCAAGGCTTCAGTTAGTCCTACCCTGTCAAGGCTTCAATTAGTCCTACCCTGTCAAGGCTTCAATTAGTCCAACCCTGTCAAGACTTGTTAGTCCTACTGTTTGAAGGCTTCAGTTATACCTACCCTGTCAAGGCTTCAGTTAGTCCTACCCTGTCAAGACTTCAGTTAGTCCTACTGTTTGAAGGCTTCAGTTATACCTACCCTGTCAAGACTTCAGTTAGTCCTACCCTGTCAGGCTTCAATTAGTCCTACCCTGTCGAAGGCTTCAATTAGTCCCTACCCTGTCAAGGCTCAATTAGTCCTACCCTGTCAAGACTTCAGTTAGTCATACTGTGTGAAGGCTTCAATTAGTCCTACCCTGTCAAGGCTTCAGTTATACCTACCCTGTCAAGGCTTCAGTTATACCTACCCTGTCAAGGCTTCAGTTATACCTACCCTGTCAAGGCTTCAATTAGTCCTACCCTGTCAAGGCTTCAGTTAGTCCTACTGTGTCAAGACTTCAGTTAGTCCTACCCTGTCAAGGCTTCAATTAGTCCTATCCTGTCAAGGCTTCAATTAGTCCTACCCTGTCAAGGCTTCAATTAGTCATACCCTGTCAAGACTTCAGTTAGTCCTACTGTATCAAGACTTCAGTTAGTCCTACCCTGTCAAGACTTCAATTAGTCCTTCCCTGTCAAGACTTCAATTAGTCCTACCCTGTCAAGACTTCAATTAGTCCTACCCTGTCAAGACTTCAATTAGTCCTACCCTGTCAAGACTTCAATTAGTCCTACCCTGTCAAGACTTCAATTAGTCCTACCCTGTCAAAACTTCAATTAGTCCTCACCTGTCAAGACTTCAATTAGTCCTACCATGTCAAGACTTCAATTAGTCCTACCCTGTCAAGACTTCAATTAGTCCTACCCTGTCAAGACTTCAGTTAGTCCTCCTGTGTGAAGGCTTCAGTTAGTCCTACCCTGTCAAGACAACAGTTAGTCCTACCCTGTCAAGACTTCAATTAGTCCTACCCTGTCAAGACTTCAATTAGTCCTACCCTGTCAAGACTTCAATTAGTCCTACCCTGTTAAAACTTCAATTAGTCCTACCCTGTCAAGACTTCAATTAGTCCTACCCTGTCAAGACTTCAATTAGTCCTACCCTGTCAAGACTTCAATTAGTCCTACCCTATCAAGACTTCAGTTAGTCCTCCTGTGTGAAGGCTTCAGTTAGTCCTACCCTGTCAAGACTTCAGTTAGTCCTACCCTGTCAAGACTTCAGTTAGTCCTACCCTGTCAAGACTTCAGTTAGTCCTACCCTGTCAAGACTTCAGTTAGTCCTACCCTGTCAAGACTTCAATTAGTCCTACCCTGTCAAGACTTCAGTTAGTCCTACTCTGTCAAGACTTCAGTTAGTCCTCCTGTGTGAAGGCTTCAGTTAGTCCTCCTGTGTGAAGGCTTCAGTTAGTCCTACCCTGTCAATACTTCAGTTAGTCCTACCCTGTCAAGACTTCAGTTAGTCCTACCCTGTCAAGACTTCAATTAGTCCTACCCTGTCAAGACTTCAGTTAGTCCTACTCTGTCAAGACTTCAGTTAGTCCTACCCTGTCAAGGCTTCAATTAGTCCTACCCTGTCAAGACTTCAGTTAGTCCTACTCTGTCAAGACTTCAGTTAGTCCTACCCTGTCAAGACTTCAGTTAGTCCTACCCTGTCAAGACTTCAATTAGTCCTACCCTGTCAAGACTTCAATTAGTCCTATCCTGTCAAGACTTCAGTTAGTCCTACCCTGTCAAGACTTCAATTAGTCCTATCCTGTCAAGACTTCAATTAGTCCTATCCTGTCAAGACTTCAGTTAGTCCTACCCTGTCAAGACTTCAATTAGTCCTATCCTGTCAAGACTTCAGTTAGTCCTACCCTGTCAAGGCTTCAATTAGTCCTATCCTGTCAAGACTTTAGTTAGTCCTACCCTGTCAAGACTTCAATTAGTCCTATCCTGTCATGACTTCAGTTAGTCCTATCCTGTTAAGACTTCAGTTAGTCCTACCCTGTCAAGGCTTCAATTAGTCCTATCCTGTCAAGACTTCAGTTAGTCCTATCCTGTCAAGGCTTCAGTTAGTCCTATCCTGTCAAGGCTTCAGTTAGTTCTATCCTGTCAAGGCTTCAGTTAGTCCTACCTTGTCAAGGCTTCAGTTAGTCCTATCCTGTCAAGGCTTCAGTTAGTCCTATCCTGTCAAGGCTTCAGTTAGTCCTACCCTGTCAAGGCTTCAGTTAGTCCTACCCTGTCAAGGCTTCAGTTAGTCCTATCCTGTCAGGCTTCAGTTAGTCCTACCCTGTCAAGGCTTCAGTTAGTCCTATCCTGTCAAGGCTTCAGTTAGTCCTACCCTGTCAAGGCTTCAGTTAGTCCTACCCTGTCAAGGCTTCAGTTAGTCCTATCCTGTCAAGACTTCAGTTAGTCCTACTCTGTCAAGACTTCAGTTAGTCCAGGTCTTCTTCTGCCATTATCTCCCCAACAGACCATAGGCCCTCAATCAACTCAAGCCCAGTCCTGCCTAAGCTTGTTCATGATTGGTCAGAATTTACAGCTAAACAGTTGTCTACAGGATAAGATCGTGTTTTACGCCAACCCTCCTCAATGACCTTTTATGACATATATGGTAGGTTACTAGTCTTTGCTTCTTGTATGGCCTCTAGTAACACAGGGCATTTGTTGTTTATTATTATCTTATATGATACACTGGAATTTATCACATGTGTTTTCATTCAACATATTTTACACAAATTAATAGCAAGGAGAAAGAAAACCCACAATATAAAATTTAACAGCACATTTAAAACTTAAAACACCTCAACAATAAAAATGAACATATTGATGATTCACAGAACACATAAATATAAAAGTCTACAATGCTCAATAAATGCCTCCACTTAATATACCTATAGCATACCCTTAGTATTCAACACTATCTTAACCTCCACTTACACAGTATAACTACAGCATGCACATAGCACTGAACACAATCTCAACCTCCACTAACACAGTATAACTACAGCAATTCACTTAACACTGCTGATATAATCTTACATATAAATATTCTTATAGAGATACAAAGTAGGATTAAGCACTATAACAATAACAAGCAATGGCTATGTAGGTAACCAGACATAATACATATGATAAACCCATGGCACAATATCACCATCATCAAAGGGTTAGTCAATCTAAAGAATGGTGTCGCAATTGTCTAATTTCACCCCAATGTCTCCTTTCCTCAACAACTCTGCATCCAGTCTGAACCCGAGAGTATTTACACCATCATCATCATGTTGCAGGTACCTAGCAGAACACCACTCCCATCACAACCAGTTGACCAGATTCTCAACTGCCAGCCAGTTCCCCTGCCTCAAGCATCGTCATAAACTACAGCATTTGCAATCCTTTCAGAAGACAACTGAAACTATCGAATGTTACCTAAAGGTGCTTAGAGTATCGTGGTTCAAGAACAACCCTAGCATGCTAACATTCTACAAGATCTGAAAATCGAAGAGTGTTGACAGAGAAACAGCATCATGTCTCGGACACTGAAGCACTTTAGCGATATAAAATGTCACAGTGGCTTGGGAAGAGAAGGCAGGGATCTACCATCACAAACAGACACAGGGCACTGAAGGCACCTTGGGCATGAGAATGCACGAAGCTTGGGAACTAACAACAAATCAATAATCTGTTCAGTGGGTTGTGATGGGGGCAATCATTTACGACAGACCCTTGACATGGTGGTGATGTATATATGTTGACCCGTGACATGGTGATGATGTATATATGTTGACCATTGACATGGTGGTGATGTATATATGTTGACCCTTGACATGGTGGTGATGTATATATGTTGACCCGTGACATGGTGATGTATATATGTTGACCCTTGACATGGTGGTGATGTATATATGTTGACCCTTGACATGGTGGTGATGTATATATGTTGACCCTTGACATGGTGGTGATGTATATATGTTGACCCTTGACATGGTGGTGATGTATATATGTTGACCCTTGACATGGTGGTGATGTATATATGTTGACCCTTGACATGGTGGTGATGTATATATGTTGACCCTTGACATGGTGGTGATGTATATATGTTGACCCTTGACATGGTGGTGATGTATATATGTTGACCCTTGACATGGTGGTGATGTATATATGTTGACCCTTGACATGGTGGTGATGTATATATGTTGACCCTTGACATTGTGGTGATGTATATATGTTGACCCTTGACATGGTGGTGATGTATATATGTTGACCCTTGACATGGTGGTGATGTATATATGTTGACCCTTGACATGGTGGTGATGTATATATGTTGACCCTTGACATGGTGGAGATATATATATATGTTGACCCTTGACATGGTGGTGATATATATATGTTGACCCTTGACATGATGATGTATAAATGTTGACCCATGACATGATGATGTATATATGTTGACTCATGACATGGTGGTGATATATATATGTTGACCCATGACATGATGATGTATAAATGTTGACCCATGACATGGTGATGTATATATGTTGACCCTTGACATGGTGGTGATGTATATATGTTGACCCTTGACATGATGATGTATAAATGTTGACCCATGACATGGTGATGTATATATTTTGACCCATGACATGGTGATGTATATATGTTGACCCTTGACATGGTGGTGATGTATATATGTTGACCCTTGACATGGTGTTGATGTATATATGTTGACCCTTGACATGGTGGTGATGTATATATGTTGACCCTTGACATGGTGGTGTATATATGTTGACCCTTGACATGGTGGTGATGTATATATGTTGACCCTTGACATGGTGGTGATGTATATATGTTGACCCTTGACATGGTGGTGATGTATATATGTTGACCCTTGACATGGTGATGTATATATGTTGACCCTTGACATGGTGGTGATGTATATATGTTGACCCCTGACATGGTGATGTATATATGTTGACCCTTGACATGGTGATGTATATATGTTGACCCCTGACATGGTGATGTATATATGTTGACCCCTGACATGGTGGTGATGTATATATGTTGACTCTTGACATGGTGGTGATGTATATATGTTGACCTCTGACATGGTGATGTATATATGTTGACTCTTGACATGGTGGTGATGTATATATGTTGACCCCTGACCTGGTGATGTATATATGTTGACCCTTGACATGGTGGTGATGTATATATGTTGACCCTTGACATGGTGGTGATGTATATATGTTGACCCTTGACATGGTGGTGATGTATATATGTTGACCCTTGACATGGTGGTGTATATATGTTGACCCTTGACATGGTGGTGATGTATATATGTTGACCCTTGACATGGTGGTGATGTATATATGTTGACCCTTGACATGGTGGATGTATATATATTGACCCTTGACATGGTGGATGTATATATGTTGACCCTTGACATGGAGGTGATGTATATATGTTGACCCTTGACATTGCGGTGATGAATATATGTTGACCCTTGACATGGTGGTGATGTATATATGTTGACCCTTGACATGGTGATGTATATATGTTGACCCCTGACATGGTGATGTATATATGTTGACCCCTGACATGGTGGTGATGTATATATGTTGACCCCTGACATGGTGATGTATATATGTTGACCCTTGACATGGTGGTGATGTATATATGTTGACCCTTGACATGGTGGTGTATATATGTTGACCCTTGACATGGTCGTGATGTATATATGTTGACCCTTGACATGGTGGTGATGTATATATGTTGACCCTTGACATGGAGGTGATGTATATGTTGACCCTTGACATGGCGGTGATGAATATATGTTGACCCTTGACATGGTGATGTATATATGTTGACCCCTGACATGGTGATGTATATATGTTGACCCCTGACATGGTGGTGATGTATATATGTTGACCCCTGACATGGTGATGTATATATGTTGACTCTTGACATGGTGGTGATGTATATATGTTGACCCTTGACATGGTGGTGATGTATATATGTTGACCCCTGACATGGTGATGTATATATGTTGACTCTTGACATGGTAGTGATGTATATATGTTGACCCCTGACCTGGTGATGTATATATGTTGATCCTTGACATGGTGGTGATGTATATATGTTGACACTTGACATGGTGATGTATATATGTTGACCCCTGACCTGGTGATGTATATATGTTGATCCTTGACATGGTGGTGATGTATATATGTTGACACTTGACATGGTGGTGATGTATATATGTTGACCCCTGACATGGTGGTGATGTATATATGTTGACCCCTGACCTGGCGATGTATATATGTTGATCCTTGACATGGTGGTGATGTATATATGTTGACCCCTGACCTGGTGATGTATATATGTTGATCCTTGACATGGTGGTGATGTATATATGTTGACCCCTGACCTGGTGATGTATATATGTTGATCCTTGACATGGTGGTGATGAATATATGCCATCTCTGAAAAATAGTATTACACCAATGCCTCATTCTGTGTGGTTATCTCCCCTTGGGTATCTTCAGACTCCAGGGATTGAAAAGAATTAGGTACTTGGTCATGTGAACTCTCTTCTGCCCCACACACTCTTCATACTAGGTAGTCTCTTAGCATATACTGCTGTTAGAATGTGAAGTGCTAAGCCTTCATATATTCTAGGCTGTAACATATGAGGTGGAATGGACAATTCCCATTCCTAAGATTTTTTCTTATTCTCAAAGAATCCCCAGAACATTCTGAAAAATATATGTTACTCATTTCTATAAGGCTGGGTCGACCCTAGAACTATACTGGTCGCAAGAGAATCATCTTGTCTCTGCAGGATACTGAACCCATAGCACTGTCTTGGCAGGCAAGACACTAACTACCTTGCCACCACAGCTCCACCACTCTTTATAAATGCACACAGCTGGGAATGATACCAATAAACTACACACATTAACAAGGAAACTGTAACAAAAATACAACTCCTATTGTAGGCAGGTATGATACAGATTAGGTATCATTGCATAAAGGCAATGAATAAACAAATACCCACTATCTGAAATGATAGGAGGCAGTTTATCTTTAGTGTAACAAAAAGCATATACCATTTTACATATAACAAGTTTACAATGTTGCTTATGTCCCCTATTTCTCATTATCCAATTGGGACTTCAGACCTCATGTAAAACCTTATGGCACCATGGATACACGAACATGAATGTTGCCCAATTGGACGTAATGCACCACATACCTGGACTTTGATGCTTCTATATATTTTACTCACACATGTATGTGTAGTTAGGTACACTTGTTTTCTCTGATGCAGGGTGTGTTGATGGAATCATTTGACTAGTTATTTTTCTGCTCCTTCAAGTAAAACACAACAAGTATGAAACCTCTTATCAAGACCTCAGGTGTATTGGGTATGTGGCTCTAGTCCATCATGTTGAGACCCATCAGCACTAGCTGGGTGATGTGGTCTGTCTTATGCCGGCTGCCATTACTTCCCACATAATTCCCTTCTACCAATTTCAGGCTGGGATTGGCCTAGGAGCCTAAGACAATGAAAACAATATTCCACCTTGGAGGGATTCGAACACTTGACCATGGGTTAGCAGGCAGGCACCATCTTCACATCCTTTGTCAGATCGTGTGAGCAATCATGACTCTCCGCAACCCTGGATCTCCAGGTTAAGTCCTCAAATCTTCCGTTTACAACTACCACATTATTTAGTAACTTTTCCCTGCCTTCCTCTATCTCTTTTCCCCTTCCAGTTGTTACAATATCTCAGTTTTTCTCTTCCCCTCACCTGACCATGATTGGAATGATCAAACATTTTGTTTTGCACTCACTCGTTTTGAACTCAAGCTTGGTCCCTGACACACTACTTCTAGTAATGCTGGACTGAATTTTGCGTGTGGATTAGCTTTACCTATTAACAGTGTCCCTCACCATCAGGTGAACCCACTCCTGACTTCAGAGGTACTTGTAATTTACATCCCCAAGTCAAGGATGACAGGTCAACAGTTTAGTCCAATTGTCCGATGTAGGGTTTGAACCCCTTACCTCAGCCCACTGGATGTTTAAGAGCACACATTCTTATCCATTTGGCCATGCTGATCTACGATCAAACATTTGAAGAGTTACCGGTAAAAAAATTTAGAGCATCTAAATCTGTGACATCATCCATGTGCTCCCAGGGCACATGAGAGAAGCACAGAAAAATAACACTAAACTAACCAGGGCACATGAGAGAAACACAGAAAAATAATGCTAAACTAACCAGGGCACATGAGAGAAACACAGAAAAATAACACTAAACTAACCAGGGCACATGAGAGAAGCACAGAAAAATAACACTAAACTAACCAAGGCACATGAGAGAAGCACAGAAAAATAACACTAAACTAACCAGGGCACATGAGAGAAACACAGAAAAATAACACTAAACTAACCAGGGCACATGAGAGAAGCACAGAAAAATAACGCTAAACTAACCAGGGCACATGAGAGAAGCACAGAAAAATAACACTAAACTAACCTGGGCACATGAGAGAAGCACAGAAAAATAATGCTAAACTAACCAGGGCACATGAGAGAAACACAGAAAAATAACACTAAACTAACCAGGGCACATGAGAGAAACACAGAAAAATAACACTATACTAACCAGGGCACATGAGAGAAGCACAGAAAAATAACGCTAAACTAACCAGGGCACATGAGAGAAACACAGAAAAATAACACTAAACTAACCAGGGCACATGAGGGAAACACAGAAAAATAACACTAAACTAACCAAGGCACATGAGAGAAACACAGAAAAATAACACTAAACTAACCAGGGCACATGAGAGAAGCACAGAAAAATAACACTAAACTAACCAGGGCACATGAGAGAAGCACAGAAAAATAACACTAAACTAACCAGGGCACATGAGAGAAGCACAGAAAAATAATGCTTAATTACCATGCAATTCACAAGAGAGCACTAAAGAAGGCTGGTAAGAGACTGACCACCTCATCCTGTAGAAAACTGTAGCTACAAGAACCAGCCAACACTGAACAAATCTACAAACTGCTTGTCATCAGATGGTTGAGGGCCGATGCTCCATTGAGAGGAGACAGACAGAAGAAGACAATACAATCTCTTACATTTATGTCAAAGCAGCCCTGGCAATTTCCCAGAAATAAGTTTATGGGCAGCCAGAAAGCTAGACACAGGTGAAGCGTCATGTCAATCATAAATCTTATCAGTCTTCAGACTGTTCCACCTGATAGCACATGGCCAAAGAATGTCATCTAGACTGTCTATAACTAAAGAATACTGACTGTTCTGCTAATGTCTTTGACCAAAGAATATTGACTGTGTCATGCTAATGTCTTTGACCAAAGAATATTGACTGTTCTGCTAATGTCTTTGACCAAAGAATATTGACTGTTCTGCTAATGTCTTTGACCAAAGAATATTGACTGTGTCATGCTAATGTCTTTGACCAAAGAATATTGACTGTGTCATGCTAATGTCTTTGACCAAAGAATATTGACATTCCTGCCAATGTCTTTGACCACAGAATATTGACTGTTTCACTAATGTCTTTGACTAAAGAAAAAATATCACCAAATTACCCATTCACACTTAAGTTTACTCCATTTCTCATTTTAACCATAGTATCCTTAGCAATAATGCACTAAGTAGCTTATGTATTTCATCAATAATTTCACCAATTATTTGACATACTTAACTGAATATTTTATACTATACTTTGTAAGTTAACTTCACCAATTAATATACTTCACAACATTTGACATATTTCACGAACCATATTACAATTCATTACACATTAACATAATATTTGCTGTTAACATGTGTAGATAATTCTACAATTAAAATAACAACCTTCTTAATCAGAGTTGCAGTAACTCTACAATGGAGAATACATTTATACAACAAAGCAATGTACATTCTCAGATATTGCAAAATGAAACAGAAAATAAGTCTGTAACAAAAGCAATGTTAACAATACATATTCAGAATTGCAAAGTTTACATTCAACACATGTAATGTTGAGCGAGATTACATCAACGGACAAAAACAATATCAGTAGAAATCTAGGCAGAAACAAAGCAGGTACACACAAAAGATATGTCAGTATTTCAGACAATCATAACTGTATTTTCAACAATTAAATGTGTGGTGGTTTTTCATCTCGTTGACTTCAAATTACATTGTTCATTTTATCATCTGGACTCAACGTGCCTTAAGCAGACACACATGTCATGCACATTTCTATTTCACTTTATAATCTGTATTCAATTTACTCACCTTATCATTTATACTTATCTGCTTTGCGTTACAATCCTGATTTCATAATCTACCTTATAACATGTATACAACATGTTGTTTGTCCATCAAGAATGATGATGACTATTCATTTCATCCAGTGGGGTTGAAAGTATGGAGCCGTGTGTTCTAAGATGGCTGGTAAGGCCTATTTTGGCTCGAAATTTTCTTTGACAATGTGGGCAAAGAATGCTTGATGTTCCAGGAGGAGGGTCTCCTGCTGTGGTTTTTTTGTCCAGCCTTTTCTTCACATCTCTAGTATTCCTGGTTGCTTCACAAGTGTCTGCACCCTTATGTAATGATGTACGCCACGAATTTTGGTCTTTGGCAGCAGTCTCCCAAGTGGATGAAGAATGACGTGCGCAATGAATTGGATTAAAGTCAGGAGGAGCTGCGAAATTCGCCGACCTCACTCTCTCACCTGAGTCCATCTGAGTCCAGTGGCAAGACAAGTCAAGGCAACTGGAGATGAATACAGGTGCAGTGGATGACCAGGGCGCTGTACGTGCCTTGCCGTACTCATTATGCTCCACAATGCTTTGCAGGTAAACGCCGTCTTGCCTGTTGAATCAATAATGATTTCTTCCACGCAGTCTGCCGAGTCCTGTATACAACATACAATCATGCATACAACAACATAGTCCTATTCAAGACTTTAAAAACTTGTATTCAACTGTTAAACTTATGTTGCACTCCATTTGCTCAATCAATGCTACAACACTGCCCATAAATGGTTCTCGCATATTCTACCATACACACAGACCACTTGAACACTCACAAACAGCACTCTGCGTATATTGTATTCACAAATGACAATGATTTGCTGCTCTCGCAGTCTGGCCATTGTTGTAGATTCACAGTCATCAGAACCAAGTGATGACTGTGAATCTACAACAATGGCCAGACTGCGAGAGCAGCAAATTAAAAGAGGGGTGGCCAAACAAGAACACTACGCAGGAAGCCAAAGAAGATTGATAAACCAACACAGAACTGGCGTCGTTAGCCACTACACGCTGCGGGATTTGCTGAGGAGGGGATCCGAGCACTTATGGACTGAATGGTCCGATGTGCAAAGAGGATGATCTGTCGACTAACTAACTAACTAACAAATGACAAGCTGTCTGCAGTTATTACACTCACAAACTGAATAGTCAGTCTGTTGAAGTGTCAGCACAGTGATTCTCAAACAGAATAGTAAGCTAACACACTTCATTATCATTAAAGTGGACTGTCCTGGCTGATCATGGGAGTGCACATCTACCCTGTTCTGTATTGATTTCTAAGTACAACAAGACCAAGGCTGTGAGAGCATGTAAGCCCTTTAAAAATGAGAGGGAAAACACCCTTCTGGGACGCCTCAGACAGAGGGCATGCAGTGTAACTAGAAAACCTTTTTATGTGCAGTCTCCATGGTGGACTTCCAAGTTACAATGGCATGGAAATCAAAGAGAGTGCAGTCAAAGAGTTACAGAAAGTGTGGTGGACACCCCAAAGCTCACAAGACAAAATAGAGAAAGCTTTGGAAAAAAAGAAAGATAAGGTGGAGTAATTCAAGCGCTGTGCAGCAGAGGCCAAAAGAGCACAATGGGAACACGCTATGAATGAGATTTGAGGAGATAAAACACTGGGAAAGTTCTGAAAGTTCTAGAAATTGCACAGATAGATGCAAAGGAAAGATCATCATGCCATAGTGGGTACAATAAACAGAGATAGTGGTTCGCCTTTGACAAGAGACAAAGAGAAAGGGGAAGCTTTCCTGCAGAGATTTATAGCACAGACAGATTAGAATGATGGGGACATCAGAGACTCGGAGAAGATTTATCAGGTAACGTTAACGATACCTACTGTGAAGATATAATACAGCTAGACTATACCAAAACCGTATTGAAAAAAGCAAAAGACACCGCACCAGGGCCAGATGGGGTTATGTACGGTCAAAGAGGGATATGAGTGGTGGAGAACTTATGGAGATGGCTGCTTGCTTTAACCTGAGCATCAGGAGTTCATCAGTACCTCAATATTGGGTGCACAGCTATTTAATACCACTTCCTAAACCAGGCAAAGATCGTTCAAAGCTAAATGGGTGTAGGATTATCACCCTACAGAATACTTTTGGCAAGATGCTGGACAAGATCGTTGCTGTTAAGCTTCAGGGATGTTTAGAAAGGGAAAAGCTCCTGTCAAAATGTTTGGGAAGTTACCAGCCAGGGAAAGAGACGGTCTAATGCAGCCATTTTTGCCTATGAACTTTATGAAGGGTTCCAATACAGACAGGAGACGGCGATGGCAGCACATCTCGAGGACGTGTTCAATGGAGTCAGTTATGATATGTTGATGTACGTTCATATGGAGAAGAGAGTCTGTCCTTGGTTGGTGAACTGGATTGCAGCTGTTGTGTATTCTCGTAGAGTGGCTGTATGCCTCAGTTGGTGAACTGGATTGCAGCTGTTGTGTATTCTGGTAGAGTGGCTGTATGTATCATAGCCCCCCAGTACTACCACAGGGGTCACCAATTTTACCTGTGCCTTTCAATGTGTATACAAGCAAGACTGCAAGCCTCAAAGCACTAGGGGTTGGAAGGATACTAACATTTGCAGATGGTGTTCTCACATACAGGCAGGAGAGGGACAGAAATCAAACAGCTCAGGAGCTGCAGGCAACAATGAACAAAGTGATGGATTGGTGCTGCTGATCATTGTAGACAGACTCAAGATGTTGCAGTCAAGGTCATAACTTAAGTAGCTGCGGACAAAGAACATCTGCAAGATTTCCTGGATGCAGTCATGGGCCATTGGCTGTTAAGAGGAGGATCATGTATGGCTCAGGCAGAAGGTAACATCAGAGGATTGTGCACACTTGAGAAGATTGGCAGAGTCAAGGAATGAGTCAGAGTGCTGAATAGAAATTCAGATTTGTGTGGCCAGCAGGCGCTATGGTAGTAGAAATTCAGCAATTCATGACTACTCTTGTCCTGATGATGTGGTTATCTATACTGATGTCTCTGTGTTAAGAGGCCAAAAAAGTGCCTCGGGATTCACAGCATAAGTGAATGGCCATTGTTTAGTAAAGGAGAACTTGGTATATGACACCACAACCTCAAGTCTGAGAATGGAGGTCGAGGAGGTTACTGCAGCTTTCCACTGGTTGGAGAACAAACTATATTCATGTTGTGATTGTAACTGATTCACAAAGCATGCTGACAAAGGGGAAGACTAGCATGCTTCGTGCAGAATGGCTGGCATCAATGCAGAGGTCGCAGCTTGTGAGCATTTGCTGGATCTTTTCTCCAGAGCACTCTGGTATTGCTGGGAATAAACAAGCAGACAGATTGGCTGGTGATACATTATTAAGGCGCAATTTCTTCTTCTTCTTCTTCTTCGTTCATCCGGAGTTTTTTTTCGGATGTGATTGCGTTGTGCCTGTTTACAGCAGAGCTGCGTTCTTGCGCCGTTAGGCCGACACATCCGACTTCTGCGGGCATTTGTTGACCGGGTTAACCTTCCCGGGAGGCGCAATTTGATGTATGATAAGGCAGATGAGGTGAAGGTCCTCTGGGAGCATGCAAATAATGCAGAAGAACATGGTCTAGAGAGAATGCAGCAGCTAGGAAAGCAAGAAGGACATATAATCAGATAGCAATGGGCACCATAAGTACTGGAACTCTTCACTGGCTGTTGAAGATGAGGACTGAGCACTTATGGGAATGCCCCGAGTGCAGTGATGTCAGGTCTTGACTTAACTCAACTTCATTATCACTATAATTTGTTGCTAGTCTATATTGGAGAGCTGACAGAATGACTAGCTTGAAGTGACTAGATGCTGGGTATGATATCATGCAGCTGGGGAATTTCGTCCAAGAACCACAAGTGCCTACTGATATCAGACGCTGATCTCTTGGGTAGTCAGATCAGATGCCTAGGCTTCGCAGATAAGATAAAACTCAAATGGTCATGTGTGCAAGTTAAAAATTCCACAGAATTTGGAGACTGCCAAGATGAGGCTGAAAGGCTGCAGCCCTGGGAAATTGGCCAGGAAAGAAAACCAAGCCACGGTGAGCCCGTGACCTTGGAGTCTGACTGGAAGAAGCAAACCTGACTCACATGTATGCCACAGTCAGACATGAACTACGGTTTCATCACCCTGCTACTGAGTTGAGTGCGTGGCGCGACACTGTGAGCTGTGAATTTCATTTGGGATGTTTTTACATTTGTCCGCGCTTGTTGTAGTATGAACTGCATGTTCAGAACAATGACAATCAGACTGTCGCTAGGGATTGCCTTTTTTGGTTCACAAGTATATTTTTCTCAGAGACTCCTGGGGGTCATCGCCAGAGCTACGGTGTTCGTGCTTTGTGCAATGCTTTCAACAAGCTGCCCTGCTGAATCATACGGGATAAATTCCGGGGCAACGAAGTCGATCCTCTCGACATTTAATGCAGTAATTATCAGTAATGTGTGGCTGCTGGTTTTCTAGTGACTGCCGCTTCCATCGACGATGAAATGTATTTTCTGTGGACTTTTGTGTTGGCATTCTGACGGGGGCATTATGCACAATGTACCTGTGTGGGCTGTTGGCTTGTCCGAGAGCAGCGAGGAGCATTTCATGTGATATTCACTGGCACAGGAGCGGAGCATAATGGGGACAACCCGTTGCTGTGAATTTGAAACTGTGACTAACTGACTGACTGACTAACTAACTGACATGAACTCCGTGATGTATCACTAGGTGTGATCCTCTCACTTGGGCATACACCCAACAATCTGAGGAAATCCCCTCCCTCCCTCTGTCATACATCTATAAGTTTGTGTGTTCCCTCTCACCCAGGTATATGTGTATGTGTCCTCTGACTCGGACACACATCAATGGTTGTCTCCCTCTCAGATGAGAGGTACATCTACCAATCTGTCTCCCTCTCACTCACACATAAATCTATCAATCTGTACATCTCCCTCTCACTCACACATAAATCTATCAGTCTGTTTGTCTCCTTCTCACTCACACATAAATCTATCAGTCTCTTTTGTCTCCCTCTCACTCACACATAAATCTATCAATCTGTACATCTCACTCTCACTCACACATAAATCTATCAGTCTGTTTGTCTCCTTCTCACTCACACATAAATCTATCAATCTGTACATCTCACTCTCACTCACACATAAATCTATCAGTCTCTTTTGTCTCCCTCTCACTCACACATAAATCTATCAGTCTGTTTGTCTCCCTCTCACTCACACATAAATCTATCAGTCTGTTTGTCTCCTTCTCACTCACACATAAATCTATCAGTCTCTTTTGTCTCCCTCTCACTCACACATAAATCTATCAGTCTGTTTGTCTCCCTCTCACTCACACATAAATCTATCAGTCTCTTTTGTCTCCCTCTCACTCACACATAAATCTATCAATCTGTACATCTCACTCTCACTCACACATAAATCTATCAGTCTCTTTTGTCTCCCTCTCACTCACACATAAATCTATCAGTCTGTTTGTCTCCCTCTCACTCACACATAAATCTATCAGTCTGTTTGTCTCCTTCTCACTCACACATAAATCTATCAGTCTCTTTTGTCTCCCTCTCACTCACACATAAATCTATCAGTCTGTTTGTCTCCCTCTCACTCACACATAAATCTATCAGTCTCTTTTGTCTCCCTCTCACTCACACATAAATCTATCAATCTGTACATCTCCCTCTCACTCACACATAAATTTATTGATCTGTCACGCTATTACCAGACATAAATCTATCAATCTGTATGTCTGTGAATCTCACATGAACATAAATCCATCAATCTCAACTTCACTGTTTAGAATAAATAATTCACAACAAATCTCTAATGTTTCACAGAAATCAAAAGTAAAATAGTGCATTTTGTATTTACATACAGGAACAATAAAAACATAACAAGAACATTTAAAGTTCTGTACTGTACACATCTGGAATGTATGTTATTTGACATATCACAAGTTTGGGGTACACCAGGAATTCACACATCATATAATATCTTTTAGATGTAACGAGTTCATTTCCTCACCCTTTTCAGAACACTATCATGTTTCCTGAGCATCGAAAAATTATGCATTTTATCTGTTTTTGTTTTCATAATCATTCAAAATATTGCTACATCGGTGTTAACCCTGGCAAGATGTCTAATACCTAAAATGATGTTTAACAACAATGGAAAACTGAAACACAAAAGCTTCACGAAGAGAACAGAGAGTGGGCTTTGTCTAACTTGCACAACTATTTGGTCTCTAGTACAAGATTCTGGTACAAGGGTTGTACCAGCAAGTCATTAGTATGGATCTGTGCAGGTCATTATGTCTCTGGTACAAGTCTACTTTTAATTACATGTCTCATATCAGGTCTGAAGTCTCCAGCAGCAGTCTCTCTCTCTCTCTCTCTCTCTCTCTCTCTCTCTCTCTCTCTCTCTCTCTCTCTCTCTCTCTCTCTCTCTCTCTCTCTCTCTCTCTCTCTCTCTCTCATGTCCGGTCTGCAGTCTCTGGCAAAAGTCCCACTCCCCATGTCAGGTCTGAAGTCTCCAGCAATAGTCCCTCGCCCCATATCTCATGTCAGGTCTAAAGTCTCCAGCAATAGTCTCTCTCCCCATATCTCATATCTGGTCTAAGTCTCTTGCAATAGTCTCTCTCCCCATGTAAGGTCTAAAGTTTACAGCAATAGTCTCTCTTCAGACGTCAGGTCTGTAGTCTCCAGCAATAGTTCCTCTCCCCACATCAGGTCTGAAGTCTCCAGCAATAGTCTCTCTCCCCACATCAGGTCTGAAGTCTCCAGCAATAGTCTCTCTCCCCACATCAGGTCTGAAGTTTCCAGCAATAGTCTCTCTCCCCACATCAGGTCTGAAGTCTCCAGCAATAGTCCTTCTCCCCACATCAGGTCTGAAGTCTCCAGCAATAGTCTCTCTCCCCACATCAGGTCTGAAGTCTCCAGCAATAGTCTCTCTCTCCACATCAGGTCTGAAGTCTCCAGCAATAGTCTCTCTCCCCACATCAGGTCTGAAGTCTCCAGCAATAGTCTCTCTCCCCACATCAGGTCTGAAGTCTCCAGCAATAGTCTCTCTCCCCACATCAGGTCTGAAGTCTCCAGCAATAGTCCTTTTCCCCATATCTCACGTCAAGTCTGAAGTCTCCAGCAATAGTTCCTCTCCCCACATCAGGTCTGAAGTCTCCAGTAATAGTCTCTCTCCCCACATCAGGTCTGAAGTTTCCAGCAATAGTTCCTCTCCCCACATCAGGTCTGAAGTCTCCAGCAATAGTCCTCCTCCCCATATCTCACGACAGGTCTGAAGTCTCCAGCAATAGTCTCTCTCCCCACATCAGGTCTGAAGTCTCCAGCAATAGTCCTCCTTCCATGTCTCATGTCAGGTCTGAAGTCTCCAGCAATAGTCTCTCTCCCCACGTAAGGTCTAAAGTCTCCAGCAATAGTCTCTCTCCCCACGTAAGGTCTGAAGTCTCCAGCAATAGTCTCTCTCCCCACATCAGGTCTGAAATCTCCAGCAATAGTCTCTCTCCCCATATCAGGTCTGAAATCTCCAGCAATAGTCTCTCTCCCCATATCAGGTCTGAAATCTCCAGCAAGTCTCTCTCCCCATATCAGGTCTGAAATCTCCAGCAATAGTCTCTCTCCCCATATCAGGTCTGAAATCTCCAGCAAAAGTCTGTCTCCCCATATCTCATGTCAAGATCCGAAGTCTCCAGCAATAGTTCCTCTCTCCATGTCTCAAGTAAGTCTTCTATGAAAGTTACTACACTAATTCCCTACAACTCTATGGTCTGGCTGGTTACTACACTAATTCCCTACAACTCTATGGTCTGGCTGGTTACTACACTAATTCCCAACAACTCTATGGTCTGGCTAGTTACTACACTAATTCCCAACAACTCTATGGTCTGGCTAGTTACTACACTAATACCCTACAACTCTATGGTCTGGCTAGTTACTACACTAATTCCCTACAACTCTATGGTCTGGCTGGTTACTACACTAATTCCCTACAACTCTATGGTCTGGCTAGTTACTACACTAATTCCCTACAACTCTATGGTCTGGCTGGTTACTACACTAATTCCCAACAACTCTATGGTCTGGCTAGTTACTACACTAATTCCCAAAAACTCTATGGTCTGGCTAGTTACTACACTAATACCCTACAACTCTATGGTCTGGCTAGTTACATCTTAGATAAGAAGAGCTCTTCATCATTGTAAGGTTCTTGCGTGAAGAAGACTGCAGATATTTAAATGACACATACCAAGGCAGAAACTCATTTAGAGCATGTGTACCAGTCAAATATTCCAAAAGAGTCATATGACTGGATACTTATGATGGTTATGATATATGAAGACTGTCAGGCCAAAAACTGATGTGAACTTTTCAGCTTACTGACATCTTAAGCGTTAACTATTGTGGGTTTAGATCAACCGCTAAAATCAACATTTTTATCAAAGTGATGTAATTAGCTATGTCACAAAGTGATGTATGTATTGATGAAATATAATATGATGAAGACACGGCAAGGATCAAAATCTTTTTTCTGAACTTAGAAACAAAAATAATATCCACATACATAACTACACGCCAACCAAAAACTACAGTCAACGATGAAAAATGCCACAAAATTGTAAAACCTTGACTCCATAATTAACTACAATAGGAACTCTTCACAAAAAGTCAGAAAGACTGGCCATAACAATGCAGGGAGTAAACAGTATGAAGAACCTATGGCACAACACCAGGCAACAAAGTCACATTTTTTAGAACATGTGGCAACATACGGAAGTGAGTGATGGGCCTTCTGGCAATCACTACAGAAGGCAATTGGGGCTTCAAAAGAAGTTAGAAAGAGACTAGGCACAGTAATGCAGATTATAAACAGTACAAGCTTATGAAATGATACCAGACAAATGATAGTAAAAATGTTGAGATTATGTGTCTGTCCTGTGGCAATATATGGGTGTGGGATGGACCATTCCACAATCACTACAGAAGAAACACTGGACAGTAGCACTGAGATTTGAGAGACAATATGGGTTTGAGATGGACCATTCCACAATCACTACAGAAGAAACACTGGACGTAGCACTGAGATTTGAGAGACAATATGGGTTTGAGATGGATCATTCCACAATCACTACAGAAGAAACACTGGACGTAGCACTGAGATTTGAGAGACAATGTCTTCGAATACAGTGGATCCAGAAGAAGAAGATCATTCATATTCTACACGAGCTGGACACTGAAGCAATCTAGCTCACAAAAAATAGCATGTCTCGGAAACGGAAATATCGTGACCACAATACATGTCATAGTGGCTTTGAAAGAACAGTGACGGAAGGCAGGGTTCCTGGCTGTAGAGCTGGAGACGAAAACAAAGGAGGACACAGGGCATGACAGATACTTTGAGCAGGACAATTCTGCATGAAGCAGGAGTAACCAGCACAAGACTCAGAATATTTATGGCGGTGTGATATGAGCTATGTTCTGCAAAAAAACCTGCTACACAAACAAGATGTGATGTATTATTGATGGCATGATGTGATGTATTTAATGTGATGTATAACTTAATGTTATTTACTGATGTGATCATCCCTGCCTCACTTTTTCCTGGTGAAGATGTTGCCTATGTTGGCTTTTGATGTCGTGTCCTTGATCTTTGACATGACTGTGGCCTTGAGGTCATCTGTTGAACTTGGAGCGAGAGTCCTTGGGAATGAAAATAAATGGGAATTTTCAAGAACAAAAACCTGGAAAACATGCTTTTAAAACAAACTAAGTTTTAACTCTTCTGTCTTATTTTCTTATCACTCAATACAGGATGTGAAAACCAACATTCATGTTATGACTGAACATAAAACATTAGGGCTTTTAATAGACAGCCATTTGAACTGGGGCTCTCATGTTCACGCTCTTACCAAGAAAATAGCACAAAAAGTTGACCAACTTGCTAAAATTCAGCACTTCCTGGACGAAAGCACCCGAAAAATATTCTATACATGCTATATCCAATCACATCTCGATTACTGTTCCACAGTTTGGGATGGTTGCCCTAAATCTAATTTAAAACGACTATGTTCTCTACAAAACCGCGCTATTCGTCTGGTTTCTGGCATAAAGCACGTTGAAAGTAATAATTTGTACAGTCATCTAAGACTTCTACCACTTCAAAAGCGCTTCCTTTTCAACAAAGCCAAATTAGTGAATAAAATTATATCTCAAAATACCCCAGAGTATCTTCTGCCGCTGATTCAATCTAATGCAATGAACAGCAAGCGCCTAAATTTGTTACATGTCTCAAAGCCTAGATTGGACCTATACAAAGCATGTTTCGCCTATTCTGGTGCTCACTTATGGAATGATCTGCCTCCAGATCTGAAAACTCCAATGAGTCCCTACACATTTAACCGAAAACTCTTTCAATACTTAATCCATACCGACTATATGCCACCATAATTCATTTACTGGTATAATTGTTCAGTATAATTGTTCATTATAATTGTTTAACTATAATTGTTCACTATATATGTGTGTGCGTGTGGGAGAGAGAGAGAGAGAGCGAGAGAGAGAGAGAGAGAGAGAGAGAGAGAGAGAGAGAGAGAGAAAGTGGGTGTCAGAGAGAGGGAGAGAGTGAATGCGTGTGTGCACACGTGCATGCGTGTGTGTGGAGAGAGTGATTGAGCGAGAAATGGTGGGGGAATGTGTCAGTGCATGCATTCGTACGTGTATGTGTGAGAGTGAGTGAGGGAGTGTGTGCGTGCGTGCATGCATTCGCGTGCATGCGTTCATGTGCATGCGTTCATGTGTATGTGTATGTGTGAGAGAGTGTGATTTAGAGAGCGAGTGTGTGTGTGTGTGTGAAGGATTGTGTGTTAGAGAGTGAGACAGTGGGAGAGTTGATGTGTTAGTGTGTGTGTGAGCGGGCGCATGCGTGTGAGTGTGTGTATATGAAAGAATACACAGAGAGAGAGAGAGAAAGAGAGAGAGAGAGAGAGAGAGAGAGAGAGAGAGAGAGAGAGAGAGAGAGAGAGAGAGAGAGCTGAGCAGATGCATGTCATGTAACACGCATGTTATGTAACACGCGAATCCATATGTTTGTGTATTCTTATCTGTCATATTATCAGTTAAATACCATTTGATTTTATCATGCATAATATAAACTCATGTTCATTACTGTAGTTTGAGTGAGAGAGTCAGTGAGTGTGAATGAGAGACAGAACGAGTGAGCGTGAGAGTGAATAAGTGAGTGTGAGAGTGAATGAGCGGGAGAGTGAATGAATGAGCGGAAGAGTGAATGTGTGAGCATGAGAGTGAATGTGTGTGTGTGTGTGTGTGTGTGTGTGAGAGAGAGAGAGAGAGAGAGAGAGATGAGAGAGAGAGAGAGAGAGAGAGAGAGAGAGAGAGAGAGAGAGAGAGAGAGAGAGAGAGAGAGAGAGCATCACTATTTTTACATCACATACATTTTATGTACACATTTTTCTCCATATTTAACATTTTTATGAGACTGCTCATGACAAGTGTCCGTGTATGTGTGTGAGTAAAGTGTGGGAGTTTGTTCATACTAGTTTCAATACTAACGTGAGACATTTTGTATGTGTCTAGATGTGAGGAAGTGTGAGTGTATGTGGAGGATGTGTGTGAGTGTGGGGATATGTGTGGGTGGGGGATGTGTGGGTGGGGGTTTGCATTTGGATGGGTTGGGGTGTGTGGGTTTTGGTGGGTAGTGGTATTTGTGGGTGTTGGTGGGATGTGTGGGGGTGAAAGTAGGGGTGTTGGAATGGGTGTGGGGGATGTGTGTATGGGTGCAGGATATGTGTATGGGACGGATGCCGGGGGATGTGTGTTTATGTGGGTGGAGATGTGTGGATGGTTTGAGGAAGTATGTGTGGAAGGCAGGGTTGTGTGGGTAGGGGATTGTGTTGGGGGGATTGGGGATGCAAGGGCGGGTGGGGAGAAGTGTATGGTGTGTGGGTTTCAGATATGTGTGCGGTGTGTTGGTGGGGGATGTGTGAATGATGTGTGGGTGGAGGGTATGTTTGTGGTGGTATGGGTGGAGGATAGTGTGTGGTGTGGGGGATGTGTGTGATGGGTGCGGGGAATGTGTGTATGGGTGGGGTATATGTGTGGGTGAGTAGGGGATTGTGGTGGTTGGGGGAAGTATGTGGGGGTGTGTGGGTGGGAGATGTGTGTGTGTGGATGGGGAATGTGTGGGTGGGGGTGTGTGAGTGGCTTAGGGATGTGTAGGTGGGTGAGGGAGTTGTATGTGTCGGGGTGGGATGTGTGAGTGGGTGGAGGATGTGTGTGAGTAGGGGTATTGTGATCGAGAGATGTTTGGTTGGGGGTGGGTGGATGGGGGTGTGTGGGTGCGTAGTGGAGGATGTATGCGTGAGTGAGTGTGTGTTGGTGGACGGGTAGGGAATGCGTGTGTGGGTGGGGAGAGGTGTGTGGTGTGTTGGTTGGGGATATTGTGTGGGTGAGGTATGTGTGTGTGGGTGGGGGATTTTTGTGGTGTGTGAGTGGGGGTATGTGGGGTGGATGGGTAAGGGTATCTGTGTGGGTGTGGGTGGGAATATTGTGTGGTATCTGGGTGGGGGATATGTGTGTGGTGTGTAAGTGGGGATGTGTTGGTGAGGGATATGTGTGTGTGTGGTTCGTGGGTTGGGAATAGTGCGTGGTAGGGGGTGTATGTGATGTGCGGGTGGGGGACTTGTGTGGTGGGGGTTTAGGTTAAGGCATGTGTGGGTAGGTGGAAGTTGTATGTGTGGGTGGTGGGGTGTGTGAGTGGATTGGGGATGTATGGGTGGTTAGGGAGATGTGTGTGTGTGTGTGGGGGACGGGTAGGGACATGTCAGTTGGTGGGGATGTGTGTGTATGGTTTGGGGATGTGTGAGTGGATGTGCGATGTGTGGGTTGGTGGGGGATTGTGTGCATGGGTATGGAATATGTTGTCGATGGAGATGTGGCTGGGGGATGGGTGGTTTGAGGTGTGGGTGGGGAGAGGATGTGTGAGTTAGGATGTGTATGTGGATGGGCGTGGGATGTGTGGGTTGGTGGGGGAATGTTTGTGGGTGGCGAGTGTGTTTTGGTTGGGGGATCAGGTGAGGGCAGTGTGTATGGGTGGGGGATGTGCGGGAGGGGGATGGGTCGGTTGGTGGGGTATGTATGTGTCCCTTGGTGCGCGCGTGTGTGGGTAGGTGGGGGTGTGTGTGTGGGTGGGGTGATGTATGGATAGGTGGGAGATGGGCTTCATAACATGGTAATTAGCCTTGTTTATGTTTACAACATTCATTTCACAATGTTTATTTTTCTTCCTATGTAAATGTATAATGCTCTTTATGAACGAAAGACGAGTGATTGGAAGGGCCGAATGTAAGACGGGCCGGCGCGCCCAATTTGTGACCCTAATAAAGTTGATTTGATTTGATTTGATTTGATTTGAGGTCCCTAGTTTAATCCCCGGTGAGGGTCTGAATTTTTTCACGTGGACTTCTAGTAACAAAATTTCCCCTGGTCTCTGGGTAGTGAGATCGGACGCCCGTGTGTATTGTGGCTCATATAAAGAAATCCCTAGGCAGTTGGAAATCGACAAAAATAGCCTAACGGCGCTGCCCGGGCAACATTTCAAGTTAAAAATCTACCCAAAGTATTTCAGGGTCCTCATCGGTGCTATGGAGTTCGTGCACTGAGCTGAGATTCTCTGGACTCAGGCTTGAGTTAGTAGTAGTACGGAGCACTTATGGGTTACACCCGTGTGTCGTGAAGTTGATCCGTCGACTAAACTAAACTAAACTGACAGATTCAAGAATGGGTAGCTCCTGGAGAGTACAATTCCAGTGAATCAAGTGCTGAGGGAAAGATGCTGGCAACAGATAGGATACACACTCAGAAAACATAGTATCAGAAGAAAGGCATTTCTCTGGGACCCTCAGCGCAAAATGAATTCAGACATAAAAACACACAGAGAAGAGAATTAGAGACAGATGAATAAAATGGAAAGGATAAAAGGAGCTGGAAGAGGTAGCAAAGGATATGAGACCTTACTGTGAGTTGTTTGGAGTCCTATGCTTCATCAATGGATAAAAGATCAGCATGTGAAGAGTATGGGTCAAGTTATGATTAGTGACTCATAGACCTGGATACACAAGGGCTCCCCCTATCATATGATATTGCTAACATGCAGCTAGTTCACTTCTTCACCTTATTTAGATGACTAGATCTATGATTTCTCACTACTGGGCATTCACACATTTTATTTGTTTTCATATTGCTCATATTTTACTATCTCAAGAACTGTCCTAGCATGATACCCAAGAACCTCTCATTGATAGTTAACAACAATAGACAACAGAGGCCGGTCTCTGTGGCGAAGGGCTTATGGACGCAATTCGTAATCCCACTTACCTGCATTCAAAACACAGCTGTGAGCGATTTGGCACCAGACAGCATTGCGCTGGGTTTTAATGAATTTGTATGGGAGCCGGTCATTCAGAAAGCAAAGGCAAGCCACTAAACATAAACTTGCCAAGACATCAACAACAGCAGTAAAATGCTGGTGTTGACAGTGATGTCCTGTAAAAGGGATATGCAAAAAAAAAAAACAGAGGGACAGAGAGAGAGATGGGGAGAGAGACGGGGAGAATGAACGAACGAAAGTCTTTATTTTCAAAGGGTTAAGAATTGGGCACGCAGGCCCGTCTGACATTCTGCCCTTCTTCTCTATTTCCATTCATACATTCTTTCATTCAACATCACTTATGAAGCAAATTTTGACAACAAAAGAACAACAGCATTAAAATGCATGAAAAATAATCAATAACAAATGACTCACTGAGGCAGTGTTTAACATGGGCATTATAAATACCTAAGGAGGGTGTAACGTGCCATACATAAGGGAATGTTTTTTGGCTAGTTGTCGTTTGAGATAAGTTACCATTATTGTCTTTTTGTGTTATTGTTTATGGGGGTATGTAGTCGGTATTAAGGTAGTGTTCAAACAGGTTGCGAATGTATGTATAATGATTGGTGGTGTCTTTGATTTCTTGTGGAAGATTGTTCCACAGCTGAGTGGCAGAGTATGCTAAGCTTGTTTTATATAAGTCTATCCTAGGTTTAGGGACATGAAATATATTTAGTCGTTCGCTATGTCTAGCGTTATATTTAAACAATGGCCAAAGGTAGCTTGGAGCATTTTGAAATAGGATTTTGTGAATTAGTTTGGCCTTATTAAAAAGTAGGCGCTTATGGAGTGACAGTAACCGGAGGGAGGGAGGGAGAGAGAGAGAGAGAGAGAGAGAGAGAGAGAGAGAGAGAGAGAGAGAGACAGACAGACAGACAGAGAGAGAGACAGAGAGAGAGACAGAGAGAGAGACAGAGAGAGAGACAGAGACAGAGAGAGAGAGAGAGAGAGAGAGAGAGAGAGAGAGAGAGAGAGAGAGAGAGAGAGAGAGAGAGAGAGAATGCAAGCTTGGCGAAGTGTACAAATGATGACAGTGAGAGCTTCATGTATAGATAATCCTCCAGAGACATTCTAGATCTTTTACTAGTTCCTCTACCTCATACACTTTTATGTTGTGGGTTCCATTAATGTCATGTGTCCACTGTCATGATGGTTGAACCCTGTGTCTTCTGTTAGTGACCATGCCTTCCTTAACTGTACTGTCTACACCACCGTGACCTTTAACATGGCCAAGTATTTCACTATGAGGCATCTTAATCCCTATTGTTACTTCCAGACAATTTGATGTTTCTTCAGCTAATCTGCCTCAGCAATTTGTTTGTGAATCAATGTTTCAATTAAGTGGAACAAATGTGCTGGAAACCCAACAACCAAACGATGGGACCAACCTTCATAAGCAAATGTGAAGCAAAGAAAACTAAACTAAGGATACAAGCTTACACAAACCAAATGAAAGAAGCTCAGATAATGGGTATATGAGAAGCACACTGGATCAACCATCATAAGCACAGGAGATAAGCAAATATAAACTGATATAATGAATCACCATAAACAAAATAGAAAGGATACAAGTAATTACCATTAAGAAATAATATTAGCAAACGTAACAGACAAAGTATAAAAGCAAATATCATGAGCAATATATATTAGGAAAGGATACAAATTTAAGAAAGGATATAAACAACGAATACAAGTAAACATCATAAACAAAGACAATGAACAACATAAAACCAGGATACGATCAATGTAATTTAAGGAAAGGATACAAACATTATAAACAAAGGGTACAAACATTATAAACAAAGGGTACAAACATTATAAACAAAGGGTACAAACACATATGGTGTTTGTCCATAAAGAATGATGATGACCATTCATTTCATCCAGTGGGGTTGAAAGTTTGAAGCTGTGAGTTCCAAGCTGGCTGGTAAGGTCTATTTTGGCTCGAAGTTTTCTTTGACAATGTGGGCAAAAGAAGGATCTCCTGCTGTGATTTTTCTGTCCAGCCATTTTTTAACAGCTCTTGCAGTTCTGTTTGCTTTACAGGTGACTACGCCCTTGTGTAATGATGTTTGCCATGAATTTAGGTCTTTAGCAGCCTTCCAAGTGTTGTGATTAATTACAAAAGCTTTTACAGAGATCTTCAGAGTGTCTTTAAAGCGTTTACTCTAGCCGCGTTGGAAGCGTTTAGCACAGCGCAGCTTGCCTTAAAATATTTCTTTAGGGTGCCTGTGATCTGGCATGCGAGTCAAGTGACCAGCCCAGCAAATCTGATTCTTCATTAGTAGAGTGTGGATACCGGGCAAGGACGCTCTTTCTAGGACTTCAGTGTCTGGGATCTTGTCTTGCCATTTAATCTTCAATAGCTTAAAACAAACATAAAACAAAGGATACAAAAAAACAAAAGAATCACACTCACAACACAAACAGGACGCAATCAGATGCCACATGCGATGACAAATGTCAAAGGGCATAAGCAGACCTCCTCCCAGAATGCACGAGAAAACAGACGGCATGCACACAGAGATGAGAACAGTTTCGTAAACATACCTGGCCTCCAGCTTGTTCTGGTAGTCTCGTATCATGGCAGCCACCACTTCCTGGTGATCTGCAGCAATGGCTTCCATGTCGACCTTCAAGCTCCGCAGGCCAGGCAGCATGGTCTCTGCAATCAACTGCTCACCCAGGACTTCCCAAAGTTAAGGACTGAATCTATGTATCATCCATTGCTAGTACACAACTCTGTATACTGGAATGATACATGTGGGCTGTTATTCTGTGCGATGTGTATTCTGGACGATGAGTGATGAAATTATGAAGTAACTGAAGACAGTAGTTTTTTTCTTTAAAAAAAAAAAAACAATGTTGAGAATATCGTGGGCTGAAAATAAACAGTAAAAAAGGGGAACAGTTAGCAGACGATTGAAGTATTACGTGAAAGGTGCAGAAATGTGCTTTAATAAAAGAATGATGAGAAAACTGTGAGGGATAGAAAGAATAATGATGATATCTTGAAAGAAGTTACCTCACTCAGAAACAGCACTAATTACTTACACCTGTAGAAGACAGTCCACATTCATTGAGCATACCATAAGAAGAGGAAAGCTGAAGTATGTTCTCACTAAAAACAATTTTGAAGGGAAGAGGGCAGTTGAAAAGAAACAGTTTATTCATCAGGCCAAACGACACTGCAGAGAAACCACCGATCTTCCCACAGTTGGTATCCCCCTAAAAACTATTCCAGAGTGAACTCCATGGAAAGAGGAACATAGACTTTCACGACAAATCCAGACAAAAGTGTGAGGAATATTTGACAAGGAAGAACAGAACAGTGTACAGTGCTGAACAGCCTCTCTCAGTTACCTTGATGAAAAATACCCACAGGGTATCCGAATCTACACAGATGGGTCAGCACAAAATGCTGTCCGAAATGGGCCATGGGTACTAAGATGGGTCCCAGTTATGCCTGCCTCTTCATGGGCTATCTGGAGCACCAGGTATGGAATCAGTACACCGGTAGGCTCCCGGAGCTCTACAGGAGGTACATTGACGACTGCTTTGGTGTCTCGGACATGCCCTTGCCTGACCTACAGAACTTCATTGCCTTTTTTTCAGACTTCCATCCCAGCATCAAACTTACTTCCACCATTTCTTCGTCGGCTGTCAATTTCTTAGACCTCACAGTCTCTTTAGGTTCCGCTGGTCTATGCACGACGGTTTATTATAAACCCACTGACTCGCACTCATTCCTTCTCTATACCTCCTCCCACCCTCCCTCGTGCAAACGTTCTATTCCTTTCTCCCAACTGTTACGTCTCCGACGACTTTGTCAGGATAACAACGACTTCCATCAAAAAGCCCACGAGATGCTTGATTTCTTTCGCCTTCGTGGCTATCCTGATAATGTTCTATCTACAGCTCTCCACCGCTGCCAATCTATCAGTCGCACTGAGGCTCTCTCCTCCAGGCCGAAACCACGAAACAATAGACCTGTCCTCTCACTTACTTATCATCCCCACAATATTGCTGCCAAGAATATCCTTTTTTAAACATCTATCCATTCTCCGGGCGGAATCGACCACTCGTGATGTCTTCTCAGAGGCTCCTCTAGTGGCATATAAGCGGGATCGTAACCTCAAAGATGTGCTGGTCCATAGCAGGCTACCCCAACCTCACCAGTCTCTTCCTGGCACGGTGGCGTGTCTTCGATCGGTTTGCAAGACCTGTCCATACGTACTTCAAACCCAGAGTCTGACATTCCCTAAGACGACCTTCCACATCCGTGAGGGTTTCTCATGCATCAGTCGCAACGTCATCTATGCGATTACCTGCACACGTTGCGACATGAGATATGTCGGGGAGACAGGATTACGTCTTGGGGACAGATTTCGACAACATCTTTCTGACATCACCAGCGGCGCCCAGAAACCAGTATCCATACATTTCAACAGTCCTGACCACCATGGCGTAGCCGACATACAGGTCACGGCCATCAAATCATGCGCATCCCACGAACGGGATCGGAAGACATTGGAACACCGTCTCATCTTCCAGTTGGGCACACTCTCCCCTCACGGCCTTAATGTCCAACACAGCTTCATTTAACTTCCCACCCCACCCCTCCCACCCCTAGCTTACAGTCCACCATCTGGGTACGTGCAGATCCTTTGTATGACATCACAGTCAACTCTCTTGGCGGATTTACGTTCAGTGTTTTGCCATCATTTTCTGAACGACCGCCACTCATGCCTCTCTGTGTGTACTAACACTATATAGGTTTCCGCAGCTGTGTTTCGAGCGCTTAACGATAATTGCTAATTGTCATCTGCGTCCGTAACATCTTTGCCGGTCTCTAATTTCACTTTTCCGCACACATGGGCGCGTCTCCACCCCACTCCCTTCCCGCTTGACCTTTGACCCGTGTACCATACATCCGGTCTATTGATCCACTGGCGCCCTACGTGTGTCAGACCTTCCAAGCTAGGACACAGTATTCAGATGAGTACATTTTATTTTAATTAGTTTAATAGTTTAATATTGTCATAGTGTGTTTCATGTAGTTTTGTGTTGGTTTGTATTTGTTTGTCCTGTGCTGACGAAGGCTTTGGCCGCAACGTCCAATTTGTCTCTTGTAGTCGTGTTTTAGTAAAGCTCACAATCTACTTCTCGTTTATTTGGGTGATTCATTCATTGTCCGAAATGGAGGAGTGTCCATAGAATACACAAATAATACTAGGGACACAGCTAGAGTACCAACAGAAAAGTACTGCCATAACTATGATGCTGAAATTGAGGCAATGAAGATAGCAACAGAAAAATGACAAAATACCGCCCATGGTAAACACCCTGTGGTGCGATTGACAGATGCAAAATCAGTACTTGAGGCGCTCCTGTCTGGGAAATTGCCAGTACTAAGGACACTACTTTTCTGAATTTAGCAGTCAGCATAAGGTGGCCATACAGTGGATACCATTCCACTGTGGGGTAGCCAGAAACAAGAAAGCTGATCGATTAGCTAGGGAAGGAGCAAAAGAAGGAAAAAAAAAAGAGAGAGAGAGAGAGAGAGAGAGAGAAAGAGAGAGAGAGAGAGAGAGAGAGAGAGAGAGAGAGAGAGAGAGAGAGAGAGAGAGAGAGAGAGAGAGAGAGAGAGAGAGATTTTGAGGAAAGCAGCTAGAGAAAAGTCCTGACAGCATTCTATTATGCCATGGAAAGATAGCATATGAACTGATGCATTCTGTAGGACAACAGGAGCTAAATAGATGTCAATCCTGGTTTACAAGACACATAATTATGTTGACAGTATCAGTCTGTACTACAGGGGCCTTAAACGGGAATCAAAGAATAGTAATACTTTAACCTACCTTGCATGTCGTATTACTGGGGCCTTAAACGGAATAATAGAATAGTAATACTTTAACCTACCATATATGTCGTATTAATGAGCCCTAAATAGGAATCATAGAATAGTAATAATTAACCTACCATGTATGTCGTATTACTGGGGGGCCTTAAACAGGAATCATAGAATAATAATACTTTAACCTACCATGTATGTCGTATTACTGGGGCCTTACACGGGAATCATAGAATAATAATACTTTAACCTACCATGTATGTCGTAATAATGGGGCCTTAAACGGGAATAATAGAATAGTAATACTTTAACCTACCATATATGTCGCATAACTGGGGTTATAAATTGGAATCATAGAATAGTAATAATTAACCTGCCATGTATGTCATATTACTGGGGCCCTAAATGGGAATCATAGAATAGTAATACTTTAACCTGCCATGAATGTCGTATTACTAGGGCCCTAAATGGGAATCATAGAATAGTAATACTTTAACCTGCCATGTATGTCGTATTACTGGGACCCTAAACTGAAATCATACAATAGTAATTCTCCCGTGTGTTGCCGGGGCCCATAAGGGAAGCAACGAATAGCAACACTGTAGCCTACAACGCATGTCGTAAGAGGCGACTAAGGAGGCTTGATGGTTCCGTCGCCCTGCTACTGAGTGAGTGCGTGGCGCGACACTGTGAGCTGTGAGTTTCGTGTGAAATGCTTTTGAATCTGCCTGAAGTGTTTTTGGAACGTGACTGCATGTTCGGAGTGATGGCAGGTGGCTATGTCCCAGAGTTGACCGGTTTTTGCCTTATGCAGAAATGCGTGGCTGCTGGGCTTCTGGTTGACTGCCACTGCCATCAGCGATGAATTGTATTTTCGTGGACTGTGTGGGTGAACATCTAGGAAACATTCAGATAGGAAAATGACAGCCGATTCCATCAGAGATGAACTGGGTGTTTTGTGGGGGACTGGTGTGTTGACATTCTGGTGGCAGCATTATGCACAGTGTATTTGTGCGGGCTGTTGTTTGTCGAGACTCCTGTCTTTTCCACTTTTCATATTGGGCAGTGGGGAGCGTTTTGTGTGATATTCACTGGCACAGGAACGGAGCATAATGGGGATGACCCGTTGCTGTGAAGTTGGAACTGCGACTAACTAACTAACTAACATTAATCCTTTAACCTGCCATGTATGTCGTATTACTAGGGCCCTAAACTGGAGTCATAGAATAGTAATACTTTAACCTGCCATGTATGTCGTATTACTGGGACCCTAAACTGAAATCATACAATAGTAATACTTTAACCTGCCATGTATGTCGTATTACTGGGACCCTAAACTGAAATCATACAATAGTAATACTTTAACCTGCCATGTATGTCGTACTATTAGGGCCCTAAATGGGAATCATAGAATAGTAATACTTTAACCTTCCATCTATGTCATATTACTGGGGCCTTAAACTGGAGTCATAGAATAGTAATACTTTAACGTACCATGTATGTTGTAAAAGGTGGTTAGGGAGAGTTGGCGTGTGAATGGCTACCTCATCTTGTAAAATCTTACCCATCATGAGCTAGTCTACGAAGGTCTACTAAGTAAACTAATCACAGAATTGATTTGACAAAATTGGTGTTACGTTGGTTGTGGATCTATGCTGCATTTGAAGATGAAAGGCAGCAGTACAAGATAACAGTGGAAGCTAAACTTTACAGACCACTGAGTGAGCTAAAAGATCAAGCAAGACAGTGAGGTTTATATAAGAGACAACAATGCAGATATAGAATATGTATTTCAAGTGGGCAAGAGAGGAGGGAGAAATGATGACCACCTTATACAACAGAGACTTACAACCTCTTTAAAGACAAGGAGCCCTGTTAACAAAAATAATACACATTGCAATCAGTTTGTTATCTTTCGTGCTGATGCTGTAAACAATTTACAAGGTGTGTTTTTACACTGAGTACTTAATGAATCCATAAGACAAAATCTGAATATTGAGGAAGGTTTGCTACTAAAGACGATAAAACAAAGACAATTTAAAAGGGGTATATGTCTGGGAAGAGAGGAAGAGGAAGGCCAAAGAGAAGATGGGTGCAGGATGTGGAGATGGTCTCCAGATTGGTGTATCGGATGCGGGACATCTTGACCGAGAAGTTTTCCGGACGGTTGTTATGGGAGCGAGGTTCTGCAAGGGACATGCTACTGAATGGTTGACTTAAAGACAGAACAAATACATCTACTGCATGACTGACTCATTCATGATGAACTAAAATAGGTGTCACAACGTTCAGGAAGCAGCCATGCGTGCTGAGTCCCTGTGTGTAGATGGAGCGCCATTTGTCAATTGTTCCTGTAGTTCAGATTATAACTATCTCAACTCTTGGATCACGTCTGCATAAGCGATGTCCAATAACAACAGACGTAGGTTGCTTCATGGAACTCTGTGTCAGCCTTGTCAAGCAACCTGCTAGATGAAGCTGTCAAGCCTACTACTACTGATATTTGCCCTCTGTCCGTTCTCAATGTAGCCATAATTGACGCCCATCACAACAGCCCAGCCTGTTTTATTACCTCACACCCCTGCATGAAACCCTGCATGTAAATCCTTCTAAGGACTTGAAGATATTGCGGTAACCTGCATCACTTAACAACAAATCAGAATATTCTACACTGTCTTATGTGCATAAGATGATTATCCATTTGAAAGAAAAAGACAAAGTTTGAAAAGATAACATCTAGAAGATTCTATTAATCAAGATTCTGCCTCCCCCTCTACTGAAACAATGTATGGGTAATTATAACTACTGGTTCGGCGAGAGGTCAGGTGGCTCTCATTTCGACGTGCTAAGCAAGCGAATGGCGTTGCCAGGGAGTGACCAGAGATCTGGCTGACACTCAGGACTCCCGAGCAAAAGCCAGTTGCATATCCTTTACAGAGGACGTAGCAGTCAACTCCAACATGTTTGACTGTTTGTTATCTTTTGGCAAGTTTACATGCATTAGTTAGCCATTCCTTTCTCAACGATCGCACCCATACCATTTTATTTTTAAAAAACCAACGCAAGGCGGTCTGCTGCCAAATCGCCCGCAGATGTGTTCCGAACGTGTTATGCGGGATTACGAACTGCGTCAGAAACCTCTTTCCCCCAACGGGGCCGAGACGGACGTATTATCAGACTGCTGCTGGTACCCTTAGTATTTGGACTGGCTGTTGCAGACGAGGACGGAGCACGTATGGAAATGTCCTTCGTGCTGTGATGTCGGTTACTGACTAAAATCAGCAACAAACAACTTAGGAGCACTGGCATTGCCGTCCAGGTAATGGGATGATTATAGTCCTTGCCGCCTGGCGTTGTTATCATATCTGTTCTTAGCCGTCTGCCTCTGGTGTTGCTAATTATTTGTGATGCCGATGCTCCTCCACGCCATGATGTCATACTCTCTAGCATTTTCTCTCTTGGTCTCCCCTGCCTCCCCTCCCCTCCAGCTTTCCCATTGTGACGACGTGCTCCAGCTGTCCCCTTCTCATGACATGTCCAAATATTATCGACCGTCATCTTCTGCAAAAAGTAACCTGTTCTCTTCGTCATAATTGTTTTTTTTTTTTCAAGACATTGTCATTACTCTTTCTATCCGTTTACGGTGTTCTCATCATGCTTCTATAAACCACATCTCCGTAATTTCCATATAATTCCACACATTGACAGCTAACTGTCCACGATTTGCTTCTGTATATCAGGAATGGTTCGACATAGCTATTAACAAATATTTTCGCACCTCAACTGTCAAGATGTACTTACTAAGCAACAAAATTAAGAGTTACTGGTATTGCAGCCGTCAAAGTAACGGGATGAATGCATACACAGGCAATGACTGGCGCGCAAAGAAGACACGGTAATCAGTCTGTTCAGCACAGGAACAATGTCAGCTATGTTTAAACGGCATTCCTATTCTCTTCCCATGTGAACTATCTTGGAACAGTCGTGACATCTGACAGAAGATACCTTGATAAGTTTAACACAAGAATCGCCACGACAAAATTAGCTATCTACCAGATGGACAACATACTCACTAACAGGAAGCACCACTAGGACAATGAGGAGGCAAGCTGTAAAGACCTAAGGGCAGTGGAAATGTGGTTACTGAGGAAAACGCAAAGAATACCATGGACAAACAGAAATACCACTGAGCATGCCTTACAAGAAACTACAGGCCGTGTGGCGAAGGAGTTCCGTTAGCAATTCATAATCCCGCATCGACACGGCACATAATAATGATGATGGCTGTTCGGAGTTATTTCACTATGTTTGTTTATTTCCTTCATATTTTGCTTTCAGTCTGGCTGAATCTTTTCATTTACGATAGTTAAGTGTGCAAAGAAATTCGCGATCAATAAACGGCTGCGACTTACTATTGCCGTTATTTCTTGAAAAGGTTAATGCTGGATATTGAAGCCAGACGCAGAAATCCCGCGGCAAAGTCTTGTGACAGCTTGGACCAATTCAATTTGCTAGATGAAAACTTCCGACCATTACGATAATGCAGTGAATCTCTGTTGGATTGATATTTTGTTACAATAACGTTTTTTGGTCCACATCGCCTGGATTAACCGTGTTACATTTGTTACAGTCGGGTGGCTGCACGATCCATCATCGCTGAGGTCACGTAATAACATAAATAAATCAATTCATTCTATACTAATGGACTCACATTGCACTGATTAGTTTTGTGAAGAAAAAAAAACGATTTAAGATTTCTTTAGACGTATAGAACCAAGTGGGAATCAAAGCATTCAGGCAATAAGAAAGATGATGCATATTACGAACCCGACGGAAGAGAGCACGTAGCTACTTTCAGGCTCCGCATAGGCTGAAATACCACTTGTTAAATCAATTCAAGATAGGAGATAATGTGGAATTGGTTAAATGAGAGCTAGACATATGCTGCAACATATACAGAACAGAGACAATTACAATTATTCTATGGGGATATCAACAAGTCTAAGTTGACTGCTGCTTGTATTCAGCTTGATAGTGCACGAAGAAAAAGGAATAGGGGAGAAAGAGGACAGAAGGGGGAAGATATGTGGTGAAAAAGAAGGAGGAAGAGAAGAAGTAGAAGAAAAGGGATACAAATAAACTAAATACTACAAACTCCTTGGACTGACAGAGTAACTAACAACGATTGCCTGAAACAGGCTAACGAACGAACAAACGAACGAACGATCTTTATTTTCAAAGGGTTAAGAATTGGGCACGCAGGCCCGTCTGACATTCTGCCCTTCTTCTCTATTTCCTCTCATACATTCTTTAATAAAACTAGAACTTTATATACAACAATAAGAAAGAGACTAACAGCTTTCTTCGGTCATGTGATGAGAATAGACGCATTGGAGAACATTGTGACAACTGGAAAGATTGAGGCGAAGAGAGGTAGAGGCAGACCAAGAGAAATGATGCTGGATGGCTGGCATGGAGGAATATCATCAGCAGAGTTGACCCAGAACACCAAAGACAGAGATCTGTGGAGAGTCATGAACGCATACGCCAGCCGGCAGGGTACTTGATGATGATGATGAAATACTGGGTATATGGTTTAGACCAAATGCCACTCCATGTCTGATGTGGTCAATATCCATCTGGTCGAATTTAGTCCCCAATACCTATTTTAGGCTGGGTCGACTTGGGAACCTAGGAATCGAACACAGGACCACTGAGCTGGCAGGTTAAAGACTTGCTGCTCTCCTTTCTTTTGTTTAGACCTCCTTCCTTTTGTTTAGATCTCATTTCGTTTGTTTAGAGTTGTTCTCCCTACTTATCTAAAGACCTGTTCTTTCTTTCCTAAAGATTTCCTCTCCTTTCTTTTCCTTGCAATCTATTTTCTTTTTGCTTCTTTAGGCCTTTTCTTCTGTCTTTGCAGAGGATAAACTCAGTGGGAATATCAACAATATTAAATCGTCTGTTTGCCTTCTATTCTATCAAAGACAAGCTTCACACAATCAACCACTCAAAACTCACAATCAACCACTCAAACACGCAATCAATGGCTCACCACACAACGACAACGAGCACCGCTGCCATGTCAAACGATTATTGATTGCATCTATCCAAACACGTGACAGGTCAGATTTCCTTTTCTCTATGATTTGGCCTGTTAGTTCGATTTTCTTCCGCGGCGACAAACAGCCTCAGACTCGATTTACGCACACTGGGTGTCAGATACGATACGCAATTATAGCATGATATGATATATTTATTGATCTGATGTGGCGGTTCTGACAGGTCGGGACCGACAACTACCGAATTCTACAGAACTCGTAGCTAGCCTATTTTGTAGCACTATCAGTGCTACGATGAGTATGACTACGTCACGCCACAAAAAACTTTAGCTGCAGACTTCAGCCAATCATGAATAAGTCTTAGGTTAGTTTAGTTTAATTTAGTTTAGTTTAGTTAGTTTAGTCGACGGATCAACGTCACGGCACACGAGTGTAACCCATAAGTGCTCCGTTCTAGTCCTAACTCAAGCCTGAGTCCGGATAATCTCAGCTCAGTGCACGAACTCCGTAGCACTGGCGAGGATCCTGAAATACTTTGGTTATATTTTTTTTAACTCGAAATTTTGCCCGGGCAGCGCCGTTAGGCTACTCTTTTTCGATTTCCAACTGCCAAGGGATTTGTTATGTGCGCAACAATACACACGGGCGTCCGATCTCACTACCCAGAGACCAGGAGAAATTTTGTTACTAGAAGTCCACGTGAAAAAATCCAGGCCCTCACCGGGGCTTGAACCCGGGATCTCCAGCACTCGAGGTGGACTCCAGCACTCCAGGTGGACACCATACCTCGAGACCACTCAGCCGCCCCCCCCCCCCCCCCCCCCGCCCCAAATGCTTGATGTGAGTTGGTTGAGGTTCTCAACACGGTGATTTGTTCTCGCTGGCTTTGAACTCAAGCATAGCCCATATACACGCTACTGCTTCTAGTGACTGATTTTTGTGTATGTATTAGCTTTTCCTATTACTAGTGCCCCTCACCATCAGACGAACCCACTCCGACTTCTGAGGTACTTGTAATTTACGTCCCAAAGTCCAGGACGAGAAGCCAACATTTAGTCCAACTGACACGTGATGGGGTTGAACCAGCTACTTCGGCTCAGCACACCGGAAGTTTAAGAGCAAACGCTCTTGTCCATTCGGTCACGCTAACCTCCAACTGGGAGAAAAGGCCTAAGAAGAATAAGTGTTACATACGTTAGAAATATTTTTGTTACCACTCTCTGCATTGCTCCGTGGCCAAGAGATTACGGACGCGATTCGTGATCTCGCATATCCACGTTCGAAACACAGCTAAGCGCGATTTGGCAGCAGACTGCGTTGCACTGGTTTTTTTACAAAATGGTATGGGTGCTGGTCGTTCAAAAAGTAATGACAAACTACTGAACGTAAACTTGCCAAGACATCAATATAAAATGACACAAAGTAGTCAAGCTTTACATAACAGAATTACGACACATGCAGGACGTTGCGGCGATTAGCCTTCATCAGCAAACAAACACATTCACAAAACGCAACATATAGTAACGGAGATCTCCTGTGACTACATTAAAACGTGACGGACAGGACGAGAAGAATAAAAAGATGAAGGATCTAAATAAACAAATAGAAAAGATAGCTGGTAACGGCTAAGATTAAGTGAATCCAGATAGCAACATGTAACGATTAACAGACGAAGATAGTACACTTAGTTGCCGTTGTAAACATAGTAAAAATATGAATAAACATTGGTGGAACTGCGGTAAAGCTGTGAATATGTAAACAATATAAAATGACACAAAGTAGTGCAGCTTTAGCATAACAGACATTGAATCATTGTAGGCAAAAAGATACAGCAAATAGCATGGATCGGGGATCTTTTGAGAATACAGCCTAGTCAACTATTGACTTGTGCTTATAGCTCAGTTACAGAGACCGACGACGAACACCATTAAGATGGATACATTGTATAATATAAGAAGAAGTAGTAAAGAAAAGTAAATACCTGGATGGCTTGGCCACTTGGTATGGTTGAGACAAGAACACTGAGCTGATCCACGACTCTGGTGATCGCGTGAGATGGCGAAACATGACCGCCCACGCTTATCGACATGGCACATGATGAATGAATTGAAGAGAGATCTTAGATAAAACATAACACCAACCCAAGCACATCGGTACCACTGTATATAAACTGCCTATGCTCAGATAGCCACCAATGGCGATCTAAGAAATCTACTATACTCTCATGGTGTAAGGATACAACAGCATGATATTGCGCTGTATGCCTCAAACAGCTGCATGGCGACATCCCTCCGCCGGGTCTCGTTTGTCGAGTGGTTGTTGGCCGTTGCTATGGCAGTCAGGCGTGGCAGAATAACTGTCGGAAGATTACAAAAAGAAGAAGGCATTCAGACGAGTTAGGCGATGCAAATTATAAGCAACTCGAGTTGTAGTTGTTCGCTGTGGATAGGAATAAAAATATGCAGCATATGGTGACAATCATACAAACTAGATGATAGCTTCGCTTCGTTTCTTCCTCACAAAAGCTGATGCAGACATGCATGCGAGCACGCACATACGGCGCGCGCGCGCGCGCACACACACACACACACACACAAAGAATAATATATATTATTCCACAGTTTGCATCTCCCCAACTGATAATATACCATAACTGTTTAATTCGAGGCGTGATCATAACACGAATTAAGCTGCACTGGGAGCAACACATATTACCACAGTAATTCAAATTGTCTATCACGATTTTGTTTGCACAAAGTTGGCTTTTCTATATGAATCGCAATGGCTTCCAACACTTTTAACATTTGCTCATTTTGTGTGGACGTATTGTTTCTATCAATCACATAACAGGTTCCTAAAAGATGTTTCACTATCGACGACAAATGCAGTTTCCGGTGTGTAGGTTTTACTGGATTGCCAGATTGTTTATTATTCTGTCTAACCAATTGGGTATGTGTTCTAACATTCCATTGTTCAACTACCTCTCTGTCCTGCCGATTTGGGTTGACTTGCTCTTACATTGAATATGACAGATGCAATTAGATTTGGCGTGCAGAGAAACATATTCTTTTTAAAGGAATACTTGTTCCCTCGACAGGCAAACTGCCTACTACAACCCTCGATTAAGATCTATTCTATTCTATTCAATATTTCATCCCAACAGGGGCCAACCCAAGTTACTGCAAGCTGCCACTTACTGCATTTCCTACAAGCGTAGACAACTCGATACAACTGAAGTTCGCAACAAAATCAACAACAGTAACTATAATCTGTGAATTTCCCTTATGCCCCCCAGCAGACCAGCATCCTTACATGCGGCAGCGTTAGGATCTGTACACCAAATGAATGGTGTACCGAGTGGTCTACTCCTTGGCGTATTAACCTCAATTAACTTTCCGACCAGCTAGAGATATCTTGATAATGGCAGCTACAGATCTAATTCCGATCAAGAATAAGCAACATAAGCCATGGATTACATAAGACAAGTTAGAATTAATGAAACAAAGAAGGGAACTGAAAGAAAAAGGAGAAACCGATAACAGCAGGATGAAGTATAATTCTTTAAAACGAGGGGGAAAAAATAGAACACATGAAAGGACAAAAACCAGTATATAAAAGATTGCTGTACTATAATAGAGCAATATCACAAGAATGGAAGAGATTACGAAACGTTCAAAGAAATTAAGTTATTGATAAGACATGTTCAACCTCAATTTATGTTATCTGTGACAAGTTGAGAAATGCCCTAACAGAATCTAGAAAAATCCCAGAAAGATGGAAGGAATGCTGTAGTGTAATGTATGATATGGATGATTGTTACGATATGAATGAGATACATAAACCAGTGACAGCAGAGACAGAACCATAACTCTTATTAGATGAAATTGTATGGGCAATAAAGAACCTGAAGAAAGGTAAATCACCAGGATGTTATGAGATACCAGCTGAACTAATTAAAGCGGGGGGATAAGAAAGCATACAAATCTATCACGCATTATGTAAAAAGATATGAACAGATGGTATAAGGCCAAAAGATTGGAAGAGAACTATCTTCATTCCAATACCAAAAAAATGGCAACTTGAAATTATGCACCAACTATAGAACTGTTGCCCTGATCAGCCATGAAAGTAAAATTCTATTAAAAATCATAACGGGAAGACTTCGTAAGAAAATGGAAGAAGAGATTAACGTGGTTGAAGCTGGATTCAGACACGTAATAGGGAAAAAAGAACAAATGCATCCATACGACATGATATGAATATTGAAGAAGGTTGACTACTAAAGACGATAAAACAAAGAAAATTGAAATATTTTGGTCACTAGAAACGTCATGAGAGTTTGGCGAGAACAATAATGGAGAGTTATGCCTGGGAAGAGAGGAAGAGGAAAGCCAAAGAGAAGATGGGTGCAGGATGTAGCAGATGATCTCCAGATGGGTTTATCGGACACGGGACAACTTGCTTAAGATCGAGGTTTTCAAGACGGTTATAATGGGAGCGAGGTTCTGCAAAGGAAATGCTAATGAATGAATGAATGAATGAACTGTTTAGGCACCTTATTTCATCGACCGCTAACAGAGGCACAGACTGGTTACCCGTTCCCCCCTGCATACAGGCCATACAATGTGATGGCCCTATCTCTTCACGGACCCACGGAACACCTCCCCCCTCCCCCCAACCCAGCAGGAAATTACTTCGTGAAATGTATTGTTAACATTAGGCAATTGTCTAAGTGTGTGTGTGTGTTTGTATAGCTGTACTGCCTGTTGTTTGTGTGTTTGTATAGCTGTACTGCCTGTTGTTTGTGTGTTTGTATAGCTGTACTGCCTGTTGTTTGTGTGTTTGTATAGCTGTACTGCCTGTTGTTTGTGTGTTTGTATAGCTGTACTGCCTGTTGTTTGTGTGGCTGTGCCAGTGTCTGCCTGTTGTTTGTGTGGCTGTGCCAGTGTCTGCCTGTTGTTTGAGTAGCTGTAATGCCTGTTGTTTATGTGGCTGTACCAGTGTCTGCCTGTTGTTTGTGTGGCTGTGCCAGTGTCTGCCTGTTGTTTGTGTGGCTGTGCCAGTGCCTGCCTGTTGTTTGTGTGGCTGTGCCAGTGTCTGCCTGTTGTTTGTGTGGCTGTGCCAGTGTCTGCCTGTTGTTTGTGTGGCTGTGCCAGTGTCTGCCTGTTGTTTGTGTGGCTGTGCCAGTGTCTGCCTGTTGTTTGTGTGGCTGTACTGCCTGTTGTTTGTGTGGCTGTACTGCCTGTTGTTTGTGTGGCTGTACTGCCTGTTTGTGTGGCTGTGCCAGTGTCTGCCTGTTGTTTGTGTGGCTGTACTGCCTGTTGTTTGTGTGGCTGTACTGCCTGTTGTTTGTGTGGCTGTACTGCCTGTTGTTTGTGTGGCTGTGCCAGTGTCTGCCTGTTGTTTGTGTGGCTGTGCCAGTGTCTGCCTGTTGTTTGTGTGGCTGTGCCAGTGTCTGCCTGTTGTTTGTGTGGCTGTGCCAGTGTCTGCCTGTTGTTTGTGTAGCTGTACTGCCTGTTGTTTGTGTGGCTGTGCCAGTGTCTGCCTGTTGTTTGTGTGGCTGTGCCAGTGTCTGCCTGTTGTTTGTGTGGCTATGCCAGTGTCTGCCTGTTGTTTGTGTAGCTGTACTGCCTGTTGTTTGTGTGGCTGTGCCAGTGTCTGCCTGTTGTTTGTGTGGCGGTGCCAGTGTCTGCCTGTTGTTTGTGTGGCTGTACCAGTGTCTGCCTGTTGTTTGTGTGGCTGTACCAGTGTCTGCCTGTTGTTTGTGTGGCTGTACCAGTGTCTGCCTGTTGTTTGTGTGGCTGTACCAGTGTCTGCCTGTTGTTTGTGTGGCTGTACTGCCTGTTGTTTGTGTGGCTGTACTAGTGTCTGCCTGTTGTTTGTGTGGCTGTGCCAGTGTCTGCCTGTTGTTTGTGTGGCTGTACCAGTGTCTGCCTGTTGTTTGTGTGGCTGTACCAGTGTCTGCCTGTTGTTTGTGTGGCTGTACCAGTGTCTGCCTGTTGTTTGTGTGGCTGTATCAGTGTCTGCCTGTTGTTTGTGTGGCTGTACTAGTGTCTGCCTACTGTTTGTGTGGCTGTGTCAGTGTCTGCCTGTTGTTTGTGTGGCTGTACCAGTGTCTGCCTGTTGTTTGTGTGGCTGTGCCAGTGTCTGCCTGTTGTTTGTGTGGCTGTACTAGTGTCTGCATGTTGTTTGTGTGGCTGTACCAGTGTCTGCCTGTTGTTTGTGTGGCTGTACCAGTGTCTGTCTGTTGTTTGTGTGGCTGTACTGACTGTTGTTTGTGTGGCTGTACTAGTGTCTGCCTGTTGTTTGTGTGGCTGTGCCAGTGTCTGTCTGTTGTTTGAGTAGCTGTACTGCCTGTTGTTTATGTGGCTGTACCAGTGTCTGCCTGTTGTTTGTGTGGCTGTGCCAGTGTCTGCCTGTTGTTTGTGTGGCTGTGCCAGTGCCTGCCTGTTGTTTGTGTGGCTGTGCCAGTGTCTGTCTGTTGTTTGTGTGGCTGTGCCAGTGTCTGCCTGTTGTTTGTGTGGCTGTGCCAGTGTCTGCCTGTTGTTTGTGTGGCTGTGCCAGTGTCTGCCTGTTGTTTGTGTGGCTGTACTGCCTGTTGTTTGTGTGGCTGTACTGCATGTTGTTTGTGTGGCTGTACTGCCTGTTGTTTGTGTGGCTGTGCCAGTGTCTGCCTGTTGTTTGTGTGGCTGTACTGCCTGTTGTTTGTGTGGCTGTACTGCCTGTTGTTTGTGTGGCTGTACTGCCTGTTGTTTGTGTGGCTGTGCCAGTGTCTGCCTGTTGTTTGTGTGGTTGTGCCAGTGTCTGCCTGTTGTTTGTGTGGCTGTACCAGTGTCTGCTTGTTGTTTGTGTGGCTGTACTAGTGTCTGCCTGTTGTTTGTGTGGCTGTGCCAGTGTCTGCCTGTTGTTTGTGTAGCTGTACTGCCTGTTGTTTGTGTGGCTGTGCCAGTGTCTGCCTGTTGTTTGTGGATGTGCCAGTGTCTGCCTGTTGTTTGTGTGGCTATGCCAGTGTCTGCCTGTTGTTTGTGTAGCTGTACTGCCTGTTGTTTGTGTGGCTGTGCCAGTGTCTGCCTGTTGTTTGTGTGGCTGTGCCAGTGTCTGCCTGTTGTTTGTGTGGCTGTACCAGTGTCTGCCTGTTGTTTGTGTGGCTGTACCAGTGTCTGCCTGTTGTTTGTGTGGCTGTACCAGTGTCTGCCTGTTGTTTGTGTGGCTGTACCAGTGTCTGCCTGTTGTTTGTGTGGCTGTACCAGTGTCTGCTTGTTGTTTGTGTGGCTGTACTAGTGTCTGCCTGTTGTTTGTGTGGCTGTGCCAGTGTCTGTCTGTTGTTTGTGTAGCTGTACTGCCTGTTGTTTGTGTGGCTGTGCCAGTGTCTGCCTGTTGTTTGTGTGGCTGTGACAGTGTCTGTCTGTTGTTTGTGTAGCTGTACTGCCTGTTGTTTGTGTGGCTGTGCCAGTGTCTGCCTGTTGTTTGTGTGGCTGTGCCAGTGTCTGCCTGTTGTTTGTGTGGCTGTGCCAGTGTCTGTCTGTTGTTTGTGTGGCTGTGCCAGTGTCTGCCTCTTGTTTGTGTGGCTGTGCCAGTGTCTGTCTGTTGTTTGTGTAGCTGTACTGTCTGTTGTTTGTGTGGCTGTGCCAGTGTCTGCCTGTTGTTTGTGTGGCTGTGCCAGTGTCTGCCTGTTGTTTGTGTGGCTGTGCCAGTGTCTGTCTGTTGTTTGTGTAGCTGTGCCAGTGTCTGTCTGTTGTTTGTGTGGCTGTACTGCCTGTTGTTTGTGTGGCTGTGCCAGTGTTTGCCTGTTGTTTGTGTGGCTGTGCCAGTGTCTGCCTGTTGTTTGTGTGGCTGTACTGCCTGTTGTTTGTGTGGCTGTGCCAGTGTCTGCCTGTTTGTGTGGCTGTGCCAGTGTCTGCCTGTTGTTTGTGTGGCTGTACCAGTGTCTGCCTGTTGTTTGTGTGGCTGTACCAGTGTCTGCCTGTTGTTTGTGTGGCTGTACCAGTGTCTGTCTGTTGTTTGTGTGGCTGTGCCAGTGTCTGCCTGTCGTTGTGTGGCTGTGCCAGTGTCTGTCTGTTGTTTGTGTGGCTGTGCCAGTGTTTGCCTGTTGTTTGTGTGGCTGTGCCAGTGTCTGCCTGTTGTTTGTGTGGCTGTACTGCCTGTTGTTTGTGTGGCTGTGCCAGTGTCTGCCTGTTGTTTGTGTGGCTGTACCAGTGTCTGCCTGTTGTTTGTGTGGCTGTACCAGTGTCTGTCTGTTGTTTGTGTAGCTGTCGTGTGTGTGTGTGTTTGTGTGTGTGAATGAGAGAGAGAGAGAGGGGGGAGAGAGAGAGAGGGAGAGAGAGGGAGAGAGAGAGGGGAGAGAGAGAGGAGAGAGAGGGAGAGAGAGAGGGGAGAGAGAGAGAGGAGAGAGAGAGAGAGAGAGAGAGAGAGAGAGAGAGAGAGAGAGAGAGAGAGAGAGAGAGAGAGAGAGAGAGCTATCGTGCCAGCAAGAAGAAAGACATGATATGCTGAACACCTGGCTCGATCTCCTGGAGTTGGCAACACAACAAACAGATCCTAGAGGCCGTCTCCTGCAATATGGCGGACTGCCTTGCTCTTTACTGAGTCCAGCTTGATGAGGATAATCTTACGATACGGTATTTCCTTAGTGCTTTAAAAAAATCACATACATGTGCGCGCATGTACACACACGTACAAATGCAGTGCTGTGGCTTTAGCGCAGTGAAACAGTTTCTCAGTTCCCTGACATGCGCAGCCGTTTGTTCGAAATCAGCAGATCGCTTTGCGTGGATGTCGATGTCATGAGGATTGGGCTGTTCAAATAGCAATGGCGAACTACTGACTGTATAATTACCTAGTAAATCATAAACAGCTAATAAATCAAAGAAAATGTGACAGAAAAGTGTGAAATGGAAATAGAAGGGGAAATTCTTAACCAATTGGATAGTTTTAAATACCTAAGGCATTTATAACATCAGATGGTAGTTTTAAATACCTAAGGCATTTATAACATCAGATGGTAGTTTTAAATACCTAAGGCATTTATAACATCAGATGGTAGTTTTAAATACCTAAGGCATTTATAACATCAGATGGACGACGCACGACAGAGATTAAGAGCAGAATATGGCAAGCAAAAGCTGCATTTCAGAAAATGAAGCAATAAGTCACTATCACCGAATGTAAGAAAGAGTGCTGAAGTGCTATATAGAACTTGTTTTGCTATAAGGCAGTGAATCTCGGTACGTAAATGAACAAATTAGGAAGAACTTGGAAGCAAAAGAGATGAGACGAATGTTGCAAATTCCTTGGACTGCCAAAGTTACTAACAACGACTGCCTGAAAGAGGCTAATGAAACTAGAACATTACATACATCAATAAGAAAGAGGCAAGCAGCTGTCTGTGGTCATGTGATGAGAAAAGAGGCATTGGACAACACCATGACTAAAGGTTGAGGGGAAGAGAGGCAGAAGCAGACCAAGAGAAATTAAGCTGGATAGATTGAGACGGTGGCATGGAGGAATATCATCAGCAGAGTTGATCCAGAGAACCAAAGACAGAGATTTTTAGATAGTCATGAACACCTACGCCGAATAGCATGACATGACATGACATGATATGACATGACGGGACGGTGGCGGTGGCGGTGGTGACAAGGTCCTGTAAAATACATGCAACTAACTGTCAAAATGTGGGTTAGAGTTGGAAGACAATGGCGATACAGTTCCTCAGACAAATTTTGCGACTCACGAATGCTGTAAAGGACATGCAACAATTTTTTTTCTTTCTTTTAATCAACACACAGTAAATGGTTTTGATTGATTGATTGATTGATTTAAGAACCGACATCACAGCATTCGGGGCATTCCCATAAGCGCTCCGTCCCCATCCTCAGAAGCCAGCGAAGAGTTCCAACCCCAATAGTACCAGTAGCTTCTATGCCTCCTTCTCACACCATTTCCTCGTCTTCTCCTCCTCACTCTCTCTTCGCTAGCCCCTGAAGGATGTGTCAAGCGCAGAGCACGTGCTCCGTAGCTCCGGCGACGATTCCCTTGTTCAAATACAGTAAATGGTAATTTCATGTACAATGATAACAACAGATCACAGATGTATCACAGAGATACGGAACCGAATAGAATATGCAACAGCAGCATTTTATGAAATGAAGAACATCTTGTACAATAATTCCCTGTCTTTGAGAAAGTTCAAGCAAGAGTTTTTGCGTGTTAACTAGAACCAGGTGTAACATATGGCTGTAAATTCTGCACAACCGATTGGCGCGCTAGCCAAGCTGAGAGCGCACTCTACTGCTTACGTCACCAGTACGGTCGGGTACGGGTTCGGTGCCTGGGCTCGTCGCTTGTCAAAGTGAGGGAAAGACTGGCCGCCGCCTCCTCCTTGCTCTCATCATCCAGTGCCGTGTCGGCTGGCGTGGACGATCATGCCTCTCCACAAATTGGTATCTCCGACGGCATGGATCAATTCGTGTGTTGAATCTCTTTCATGCCATGACACAAGACTATCACAAATCTCCCCACGCTGTCTTCCTCTATCTCTCTTTCTGTAAATCTTTCCGGTTCTTACAACATGTCCAATTTTTGTCTTCTCGTGATGCGGCAAAAAAAAAAAACAACAACAACAACAACGACGACTGCTTCTTTCTGATGTTTGTAATAAGCTGTCTTTGTAGTTCAAATTCCTTCAAAATGTCCAGGTTGCTAATTTTGGCTGCCCAATTAATGTTCATCATTATTCTATAACACTATATCTCCAAGGGTTTCCGGGGATTGTTTCACCTGTTAACTTACTAACTGTCCGGGGTTCGCAGCCGCATGCTAAAATTGGTTCATCGCGCTAGGCCTGCATAATGTAGTGGCGCTGTCACATCACAGACCCATAGCAAGATATTGCCATGGAACACATGGGGGGAGGGGGGGGGGAGAGATTCTGCACAATTAGTAATACATTATGAGAAAAAGAAAAACTGAAACGAATTTAGCGAACTAATTATACATACTGCTGTCGATCGCAAGATGTGGAGTAGCATGATCGCCCTTGCCAATCGGTAAGGCACTTGTTCACGATCATATCATGAATAAGACACACGCATGCCGAGTCGTTTGGTACTTAGTGAGTGAATGTTTTCCGCCGTCTTAGATTCACTATGTTTTATACGAAGGTGTGATATAAATTACAATAACCATGCCAATGTCTTGTAACCTGTCAATATTGTTGTTAAGGATATCAAGAGTGTTCGGCACGTGACATCACATTGCAGTCGAACAGGGTGACGACATGATGACAGTTTAAAGATGGCCGCCCACTCTTGACTTACAGCCTACATGATTTCCAGCTGTGGTTGTTGGATTTTTAGCGTGCACAACTTGTACACGGAACCTCATATTTTGCCATCCTTAAATGAGTAGACTAGGCATTCGATCTCACTACCCAAGAGATCAGGGGTCGAGTGATGACAGGGACTAATGGTTCTTGGGAAAATGCCCAGCCCTATGTAGAAATGGAACCGGAAACCGTCTGACCCTGAGGCGAACACCGTACCCTCTCAACCACGCCCCTCAATCCCCGGAGATTTCTATGAGTCAGGAAATCGGCAGAAGAAGCGGCTGGTCACTAAGACCCCTATAAGGCCTTGACCTTTGAAGGCCAATTACTTCACACCCAGAGTGCGACGCCTGCCACAAACACGCTCGGCCCTGCTTGCAGATTACAACACCTCGTCAGATCACTGACTCAGTGCGGGAAGGACAGCTGCAGTGCTGACCAGCACTCAACGGCCAGACTCATGCACTTCACAGACTAACGAACCCAATGAGCTTCCATTACCGCACTCGTCGCGTGACCACGCAGAACTGCTAACTCGTTGCTTCACCACACACAGCTGCTAACCTGTAACTTCACCACACACAACTGCTAACCCGTAGCTTCACCACACATAACTGCTAACTCGTTGCTTCACCACACACAGCTGCTAATATGTCGCTTCACTACACATAACTGCTAACTCGTGGCTTCACCACACACAACTGCTAAATCGTCGCTTCACCACACATAACTGCTAACTCGTGGCTTCACCACACACAACTGCAACCTCGTCGCTTCACCACACACAACTGCTAGCTCGTGGCTTCACCACACACAACTGCTAACTCGTCGCTTCACCACACACAACTGCTAACTCCTGGCTTCACCACACACAACTGCTAGCTCGTGGCTTCACCACACATAACTGCTAACTCCTGGCTTCACCACACACAACTGCTAACTCCTGGCTTCACCACACACAACTGCTAACTCCTGGCTTCACCACACACAACTGCTAACTCCTGGCTTCACCACACACAACTGCTAGCTCGTGGCTTCACCACACACAACTGCTAACTCCTGGCTTCACCACACACAACTGCTAACTCCCCTGAGCTTTGGCTAATGGCTGCCCGTTTTTTTTTTTTTTTTCGGCGATGAGGTGGCCAGCGCCCAAAAACGGAACGAAAGGGGCCATAACAATTGCAATAATTTAACGAAAATTGATTTCTCTCTTTGGCCGTGCCATACGGGGAATCTAAGCGTACCTAATACAGTAAAACCTCAGTTTTCGTAGAAAATCCGTCCGAAAACAATCGGCGAAATCTGAAACCGACGAAACCCAAGACAATCATTTCCATTTTAATCAATGTAAATACAATTAATTCGTTCTAGAAACTCCATAATACACCAAAACCTAATTTTATAGGGAAACAATCAAAAGCCCACCCATTTCTCTATTTCAGCGAACTAACACTTAACTCACTCGTTTCTCTATCTGGTTGAACTAATAGCAAGGTCACTCATTTTTCTATCTCGGTGAACTAACAGGTAGGCCACTTAATTCTTTATCATGATGAACTAACAGCTAGACCGCTCATTTATCTATCATGATGAACTAACAGCTTGGCCATTCATTTCTCTATCATGATAAACTAACAGCTAGATCACTCATTTCTCTACTTAGGTGAACTAACAGCTTTACCATTCATTTCTCTATCTTGATGAACTAACAGCTAGGCGACTCATTTCTCTACTTAGGTGAACTAATAGCTAGGCCACTCATCGCTCCATCAACAATCAAGTTCTACCACGAACATCAAGCAATATGACGTAATTGAAGCGAAAGGAAGCAAATAAGGCTCGGAAATTCAGCAGTTAATGCGCCAGAACGGGATAAAAGGGAAGATCTGAATCTAAAGCAAACACTACAATCGCAGGACGTCTCCCTGGGGAGTGCATCCAAGGAAGCGGTTCTCGTGTGTGTAAATAAACACAGGCCAGGGTATCGCATCTGGCTGGCCGGGAATTTAGCTGGTTTATTGATCATAAAGGGAAAAAGTGAAGACAGACAAATAAATAAGTAACCTGTGTGAGATAGACTGATTGATAGAGATGCAGAAGGTGGAAAATAGAGATATACAAATAAATATGTAACCTGTGTGAGACAGACAGATTGATAGAGATGTAGAAGGTGGAAATGGAGACAGAAAAATAAATATGTAACCTATGTGAGATAGACAGATTGATAGAAGTACAGAAGGTGGAAAATGGAAACAGACAAATAAATAGGTAACCTGTGTGACATAGACAGAGTGTGTGAGTTACATAGACTGGAGTATAGGATACGGAAAGGAGACAGCAAACATTTGTGAGTTGAGATATCTTTCAGAAAGCAAGTAATCACATCACTCTGGGCACTGCGCTGGACAATGAAATACCCCAAACTGTCAAGGAAACTTCGTCATCATGTCGTCGTCGGCGGTGTCGTCGTCGTTAGCACAATGTAAAATCACGTGAGCACAATGTAAAATCACGTGAGCACAATGTAAAATCACGTGAGCACAATGTCAAATCACGTGAGCACAATGTACAATCACGAAAGCACGCCTGGCAAAGAGACAGGAGAAGCCAGATTTCTTTAGTATATTCGGACCAGATGTAAGAAAAAGTTAGATAGCACATAACGCGATGATTTGGGATTCACGGGAAACAGCCAATCAGACATCATGAGTTACTTGGGAGTGTTAGCGTTGGACAACAGGGAGAGCTATCATCAAACCCACATTCCCACGTAACACGTCGCATTCGCACGGAATAGACCCGCATTCACAAGGGGCAAGATCGCATTCACAAAGAGACGACCGCATTCACACAGACGCGACCGCATTCCCACAATACACGACCGCATTCGCACAGACACGAACGCATTCACACAGACACGACCGCATTCACGAGACACGACCGCGTCCGAACGGGTCACAACTGCATCCATACAGACATGGCCACATTTACACGGACACGACCGCATTCACACAGACTCGACCGCATCCATACAGACTCGACCACATCCATACAGACATGGCCACATTCACACGGGACACGACCGCATTCACACGGGACACGACCGCATCCATACAGACATGGCCACATTCACACAGGACTCGACCGCATCCATACAGACATGGCCACATTCATACGGGACACGACCGCATCCATACAGACATGGCCACATTCATACGGGACACGACCGCATCCATACAGACATGGCCACATTCACACGGGACTCGACCGCATCCATACAGACATGGCCACATTCATACGGGACACGACCGCATCCATACAGAAATGGACACATTCACACGGGACTCGACCGCATCCATACAGACATGGCCACATTCATACGGGGCACGGCCGCATTTATACAGACATGGCCACATTCACATGGGACACGACCGCATTCATACAGACATGGCCACATTCACATGGGACACGACCGAATTCATACAGGCATGGCCACATTCAGATGGGACACGACCGCATTCATACAGACATGGCCACATTCACATGGAACTCGACCGCATCCATACAGACATGGCCACATTCACATGGGACACGAACGCATTCATACAGACATGGCCACATTCACATGGGACACGACCGAATTCATACAGGTATGGCCACATTCACATGGGATACGACCGCATCCATACAGACATGGCCACATTCACATGGGACTATGGGACACCACCGCATTGATACAGACATGGCCACATTCACGTGGGACACGACCGCATCCATACAGACATGGCCACATTCACGTGGGACACGACCGCATTCATACAGACATGGCCACATTCACATGAGACACGACCACATTCATACAGACATGGCCACATTCACATGAGACACGACCACATTCATACAGACATGGCCACATTCACATGGGACACGACCGAATTCATACAGGCATGGCCACATTCACATGGGACACGACCAAATTCATACAGACATGGCCACATTCACATGGGACACGACTAAATTCATACAGACATGGCCACATTCACATGGGACACGACCAAATTCATACAGACATGGCCACATTCACATGGGACACGACCAAATTTATACAGACATGGCCACATTCACATGGGACACGACCATAATCACGCGGGACAAGCCCGCATTCACACAGTCACGACGGCATTCACATGGACACGACCGCATACGCACGGTGCACACGAGAGCCCCGCTATCAGTAGGTACTTTAGTAACATTTTCTAAATTGATTTTTAATTATATAACTGCTTAGTTGGGTACCTCTTGAAAAAACAAATCCAACGATACCTTATTCAAGTCTGTACGTCAATTGTAAGCTGAGATATTAATTTTTGTATGTCAGTTTATATTTAACATTGGCATATTGGTAACCCACTCTGGAAAGTGTGACAACAAAACACGTAAGCTAAGGGCAGATAACTGCTCTTGTTTTTTTTTTGCGCTAAGGGGAATAACTCATGTTTTTATTTTGAACGCAAAATTAAAATGAAAACCTCAAACTCCCTCTTCCTCCAGCCTCTTCCTCCACTCCTAAATACTAGAATGGATGGTGAATACAAACGTGCATCATTATAATCTCGTCGCTCTGAATAATCCATAAGAATATTAAATGAACATCGCTGTATTATGACACGGAAAACCGCTATATTCCCGCCATTGAAATTTAACATGACGGCATCTTAGCATACGATCTTAATAATTTCTGTTTGGGATGATACCGCCGACTAAAGTTTCTCGGCCTTTTGGCTAAGATCAAGTGTATTTGCTGTCCCTTCCAGTAGTGCGCTTGGTCTGGTCGGAGGCCGGGAGGATCAATCTCGGTCCCGTGGCTAAGGTCAGACGCATTTGCTGCTCCCCGCAGTAGTGCGCCTGGTCTGGTCGGGGGCCGGGTGATCCACACACCAAAAAAAAACACCTCACATTAATCACTTTAAATGTGGGCCCGGTGGACCACTGTGGGCAATAGCCCACAGTGGGACTAAGGGTCCACGCCAAAAACAGGGGAGGCGGGGAACCAGCTCGTCTGGGATGACCGCCAAACCCTAAAATTAAAAAAAAAAAAAAAAAAAAAAAAAGTATATGAAAATTTATATGTTGTGCAAATACTGATGCTTGTTTTACTTTTTACAATAAGTTTTAAAAAAAAAAAAAATAAATAAAAGGAAGGAAAAAAATTAATGAACCCATACAAATAAGACCAAAAAAATAAGCAAGGAGAAAAAGATAACCAACTCCTTTTACTTACTGCTACTATTATTGAAAATTGCATGTAGCAAAAATATGTAAAAAAAAAACAATTTAAAAAAAATAAAAATAAAAAATAAGCAAGGAGAAAAAAAGATAACCAAATCCTTTTTACACCTACTATATTATTAAAGGGTGCAGGATGAAATTGTTATTGTATGTACCTGCCATAATTTAACACAATTTCTAAGAAAATCATGTTAGCAAATGGAATCACATGTTTGGAAAATGTGATCATTATCATAACAAATTTTATCATTGTGATTATTAGCATTGCTGTTATCACCCTTAGTAGTGTTTATTCCTAGTAATTATTATTATAAGATGTATTTCATGTAAACACCATACCTAAGAAAATCATTTTACCACATGAAATCACATGTTTAACTAGCATTATTATCATTGCTGTTATTATCATTGCCTTTAATTTTATCACCCTTAGCAGTTTTATTCCTTGTCATTATAATATTATTCATGTATTTGGATGTTATTTGCATTTTTATCATTGTAATCATTATTAATATCACATCCCCCTTTCCCACCTTTTGATACTGTGATTGTTATTACTGCTGCCGCGCTCACCGTTTTGTTTCAGTTCTGCACCACCGCCATGTTTATCATCACCGAGGGTGATGGTACTTGGTAGGAGTTTTTGGAGCTAACAGGAGAGCGGGGCGACAGGGGAAAAATTAACAGCCCGCTACCATCACGCTTTTGATTTAAAATATTTCCTTACAACAATGTCAATGGAGAAATGTTTAAATGTATAAAATATTTGTAATTTTTGCGCATATGTCACCTACACGCCCACATGCAACGCTCTGTAAAAACACGCACACAAATACTGAACACACAGTACGCATGTAACAACACAAACAATACAAATGCAACAACTACCCCTCCTGCATTGTAAACTAGAAAACTCCTTGACAACCCCCCCCCCCCCCCCCCCCCCCCCCCCCCCACCTTTTCGATACTGTTCGTTTTGATGCTGCTGCTGTCTTCACCGGTCGGTTTTAACAAGTTTTTACTGCCCTTTTCCTCATTACCAAGTGGTGATGATGGTATTGGTGGGGTTGGAGCTGACAGGTGAAAGGGTGGCAGAAAGAAAATAATGGTATACTACCGTCTTGTTGTTGTTTGTACTCGTTTTCCGTTACCCTTCATTTCAAATGTAAAAATGTTGAAATAAATGTTGTAAAAATTTGCGCATATGTCACCTACACTTCCACATGCAACGCTCTGTAACAACACGAACAATACAAATGCAAAGTTTTCTTTAACACTCAATAAAGGTTTTTAAAAAAAATTTCACAGTACGCGTAAGAATGGATGCTCAATTTAATTATTCATACTAAATCAAGCAAGCCGGCTCCATGGCCGAGGGGTTAGCAGCTTTCTCCGCCAACCCCGAATACTCTCGTCACGTGACGCGACGAGAATTAGCAGTGGTTCAAATCGCAAAAGTGACTTATGAGAGTATGGAGCCGGTCGCTCAGAAAGTCGTGGCGTGCTGATGAGCGTAATCTAGCCTAGGAATCAACATACAGCTGAAAGATGCTGGTGTTGACCGCAATATCCTGAAACAGGATGGAAACGCGGGGAAAAAAACTAAATCAAGCAAGACGTCTATATAAAACGAGTACTATATATATCCTTAATACCGGGGAACAATAACAAGAAAACGTAAATCGCCGTTTGAAACATCGCCGGCAACGTTCGGTAACTTAAAATGTAGTACCTACTATCAGCGTGTCTGGAAAAGCTAGGGTATCACATCTTTCCCGCGTCACCCACTCACCCACTCCGCCATTTTTTAAATTCGCATATCCTTTACAGGACATCGCTGTCAACAGCAGCATCTTTCAGCTGTCTGTTGATTTCTTGGCAAGATTACGCTCAGTAGTTTGCCATTGCTTTCTGAGCGGCCGGCTCAGTTATCCCGCAAGTCACCAGCGGGAGTCGAACCGCTCCCAGCTCTCGCCCGCTACGAGACTGCGTGATAAACGGGATTACGGAGAAAGTGTTGTAACTCCTCGGCCAGAGAGACCGGCACTCCGCCATATACATATTACATACAATTAGCTTAGTTGTGTCAGTTCCTGGCAGCTCTACCAGTAATCCAATCAGTGTCATGCCGCTGTTACATTATGGTATGGAAACAAAACGGGGGTGGGGCTCGATAGCTCCTAAATAGTAATGGATCCGAGTTAGTCGCAAGTCCTCCTTTTGATGACGTCCCAATCAACATAAGCATTTTTCGGCTTTTGTTATTTTTGTAGGTAATTTCGCGTTCAATAGTTTGCCATTGCTTTCTGAACAACCGATGCTCAAACCTCTGTCAAAATCAACGCAGGACGACTGCTTCCAAATCGCCAGCAGTTGATTATGAACGAGTTATGTGGGATTATGAAAGTGCGTTATCTGAATGAATATAACATATACCTTTGGAAGCACACGCTGATACAATACAACGTTTCCACCAAAGTCTTTCTCAAAGAGCAAGAAACACCAACAGTACTCAGCTAGACAACTTAGATATCAATCACTCTTTATTCTTCGTCTAGTCCATGCCGTGTGGCGTTGGTTATCATCTTTATCCACAAACCACTGACGCTTGTGCTGCCAATCATTTGTGATACCGACATTCCTCCATGCCATGATGTCAGTACAAGTAAGTTTGGACCTAACAAACACGGATGGTGGAAAACTATGAGGTATTGATGTGTCACAGTAACACCTTACAAGTTAATATGGTAGCAGTTATATTGTATTATGTGATGTCAGTACAAGTACGTTTGGACCAAACAAAAACGGATGGTGGAAACTATGAGGTATGGATGTGTCACAGTAACACCTTACAAGTTAATATTGTAGCAGTTATATTGTATCATAACGCAACGATAAACATTTCGGCGATATATAGGCCCATGGCAGATACGGGAAGTCGTTTAAAGACGATTAATAAGCCCCATGACACTTAATTAGCTACAGGCTTCAACGTAGACACACACAAAGCTTGGTCTGCCAAGCTCAGGGCTCTGTTATTGGTATTCCTGGACACAAACAAAGCTTGGTCTGCCAAGCTCAGGGCTCTGTTATTGGTATTCCTGGACACAAAGAAAGCTTGGTCTGCCAAGCTCAGGGCTCTGTTTGTGGTATTCCTGGACACACACAAAGCTTGGTCTGCCAAGCTCAGGGCTCTGCTATTGGTATTCCTGGACACAAACAAAGCTTGGTCTGCCAAGCTCAGGGCTCTGTTATTGGTATTCCTGGACACAAACAAAGCTTGGTCTGCCAAGCTCAGGGCTCTGTTTGTGGTATTCCTGGACACAAACAAAGCTTGGTGTGCCAAGCTCAGGGCTCTGTTATTGGTATTCCTGGACACAAACAAAGCTTGGTCTTCCAAGCTCAGGGCTCTGTTTGTGGTATTCCTGGACACACACAAAGCTTGGTCTGCCAAGCTCAGGGCTCTGTTATTGGTATTCCTGGACACAAACAAAGCTTGGTCTGCCAAGCTCAGGGCTCTGTTATTGATATTCCTGGACACACACAAAGCTTGGTCTGCCAAGCTCAGGGCTCTGTTTAGTGGTATTCCTGGACACAAACAAAGCTTGGTCTGCCAAGCTCAGGGCTCTGTTTGTGGTATTCCTGGACACAAACAAAGCTTGGTCTGCCAAGCTCAGGGCTCTGTGTGTGGTATTCCTGGACACCTTTAATCATTACTTATTTGTGACCATCGGCTTTGTGGCGAAGGGGCTACGGACGCAGCTCGCAATCCCGCATACTGCGTTCGAAACACAGCTGCGGGCGATTTGGCAGCAGGCCGCCTTGTGTTGGTTTTCATACAATGGTATGAGTACCAGTAGTTCAGAAAGTAATGGAAAACTGAACGTAAACTTTCCCAGGAATCACAAACAGACACAAAATGCTGGAATTGACTCCTACGTCCTGTAAAGCATATGCAACTTACTTATTTGTGACTGCGACAGCTCGGTTTTCTAGCTCAGAATTTTGGGTGAGAAAAAGATAATGGTGCTAGATAGGACACACACGAAAAAAAAAAGAACATAAAAACAGAGACAGTATAACTAGACACTCGCTTGTCTGGAACCCGCAAAGGGGAGGGGGGGGGGGGGACAGTGGGGGAACTAAAACCACACGGATACGATACAAGGGACTTTAAAATATTGCATGCCATTTTGCCGGACGTCGCAATCAACCCTGGCTTTTGTTAATGCATGTTTGTAGTTTATGAGTGATTGTTTCTGTCCTTCTAGACGGAGCGTTGCAGGTTTAAAATGTGGAAGACCTGGGCAGTCCACTTGAATTCAATCTTAAACTGTCCTTCTAGACGGAGCGTTGCAGGTTTAAAATGTGGAAGACCTGGGCAGTCTACTTGAATTCAATCTTAAAAATCACCTGCACAAACTCGTGTTTGGTGACAGTCTAGAAATGCATTATGTAACAAAAGCTGTAATTCTGTAATCAATAACTAGGTAACTATTACATCATCCCACCGCCAACATCTCCCCCCCCCCCCCCCCTGTTATGTGACCTACATACTCAAATAAGTAGGTGCCTATTTTTCGCACTATCAACACCTCCCTTTTTCTCAAATTAAAGAGAAAGCGCATGATGAGAAAATATCTCGTCGGATGAGAAAATGTCTCGATGATCAACGATAACTTGTTCATATCGAACCAATGCTCGCAGGCAAATATCTGAGTTCACATCTCTCTTCCTCTTCTCCCCAACACAGTGTTTGATGTCCAGCTGGGGGAGGGCACTTAACGCGGTCAACTGATGTTACTGTTAACACGAAGTGCAACTCTACGGTAGACGGGCAACTGATGTTACTGTTAACACGAAATGCCGCTCTATGGTAGACGGGCAACTGATGTTACTGTTAACACGAAGCGCCATTCTATAGTAGACGGTAAACTGGTGGTACTGTTGACACGAAGCGCCACTAAATAGCAGGCGGCTTACTAATGCCATTGTTAACACGAAGCGCCACTCTATAGTAGATGGCCAACTGATGTTACTGTTAACACGAAGCGCCACTCTATAGTAGATGGCCAACTGATGTTACTGTTAACACGAAGCGCCACTCTATAGTAGATGGCCAACTGATGTTACTGTTAACACGAAGCGCCATTCTATAGTAGACTGGCAACTGGTGTTACTGTTAACACAAAGCGCCACTTTACAGTAGATCGACAAACAAACACTGATTTACAAACACGAATGCTGGGCTGAATTCGCTGGGAAACGTTTACATTAAACAAATAATACTGTCACATGCAGTCTGACCGACCGACAAATAAACAAGACACAAATAAAGACAGACAAACAGAAACATACCATAGACAAACAGATATACAAACAGACAGATGGACAAACAGGTATATATACATACATACACACACACACATATTGAGAGAGAGAGAGAGAGAGAGAGAGAGAGAGAGAGAGAGAGAGAAGAGAGAGAGAGAGAGAGACGGACAGGCAGGAAGACAGAAAGACAAGTTACGGACAGGCAGACAAGCAGGCAGACAGCCATACACACATAAAGGCAAGCAAACAGACATCCAAGCAGACAGACAGACATGCAACCAGGAAGCAGGCAGGCAGGCAAGCAGACAGACATGTGGGCAGGCAGGCAAGCAGACAGACAGGTGGACAGGTAAGCAGACAGGTGGACAGGTAAGCAGGCAGGTGGGCAGGCAAGAATACAGGTGGGCAGGCAAGAAGACAGGTGGGCAGGCAAGAAGACAGGTGGGCAGGCAAGCAGACAGGTGGGCAGACAGGTGGGCAGACAGGTGGGCAGGCAGGCGAACAGACAGACAGATGGGCAGGCAAGCAGACAGGTGGGGGCAGACAGGTGGACAGGCAGGCGAGCAGACAGACAGGTGGGCAGGCAGACGGGCAGGTGGGCAGGTAGGCAGACAGATGGACGGGTAGGCAGGCAGATAGGCAGGCAGGCAGACAGACAGACATGCAGACAGACAGACAGGATATAACTAAGATAACGCCGGGTGGGATTGGATTTTCCCGCAAGACATCCGTATCTGATACACACCAAAAAAAACGGGTGAAGGAATGCACACCTCGCTTTCGTGGCCAGCCGTGCCACACACAATCATCCCTCCACTCCTTCGCTACCTCATGATTCTCTCTCTCTCTCTCTCTCTCTCTCTCTCTCTCTCTCTCTCTCTCTCTCTCTCTCTCTCTCTCTCTCTCTCTCTCTCTCCACACACAAATCCCAGGCCTACTGCAACACGGTCCCACAGACGGTCTTCTGGGATCCACCCCTTTGTAGAATTAATAGAAACTGTTCAAGATTGTCAGTCTTCACGGGGCTGCCGTTTTAAACGTCTCAATACAGTCAATACGCAGGCAGCGTACTATTTGGGTCAGGCTAGAACGGAGGCTCAGTCGATAATATAAAAAATCTCTCTCTCTCTCTCTCTCTCCTCTCTCTCTCTCTCTCTCTCTCTCTCCCTTTCCCTCCCTCTCTCTTCCCTCCTCTCTCTCTCTCTCTCTCTCTCTCTCTCTCTCTCTCTCTCTCTCTCTCTCTCTCTCTCTCTCTCTCTCTGGTACAGAGAATTGAATCAAGAACCGACATCACAACACTCGGAACATCCCTAAACGTGTTCCGCCCACGTCTTCAACAGTCAGCGAAGAGCCAATACTATTATAATGATACTATAGCAGTCTGATTATCTGTCCGTCTGGCCTCTCCTCGGTAACCTAACCTGAGTGTCGGCCAGATCCTCTGCTGCACAATTCTCTCCAGGCCGTGATAATCTACCCGTTCTTCTGCACTATACACACGATTCTAAAGGGCCCCGAACACATCTGAATTATCATGCACAAGTATCCCATCGTGCAGTGCCGACTTTGCCATCATTCTCTCTGCCTGATGGTTTCCCAACACACCAGCGCGTCCTGGAAAAAGGGGGGGGGGGGGGGGGGGGAAAGGGTCTCTCTAGTTTTGATTATTGATTGGAAGTCCGCCACTCTGCCCGAAGTCGAAGCATGCCTGTATTTACCTTTCTCGTAATTATTCATTACTGTAACTCTGCACGAATCCACATATTTATTATCTGAAAGTGTGACTTAGCCGGGACAGTAGGAGTTAAATAGTGTATATCGTATGCTCTCCGACCCTAATTGACACCCATTCCCACTACAGCTACTGCAAAGATAATAGTATGTGTTTGCTTGATTCTAGTCGTCTACTTCTTCGTCTTCCTCTACCTACTATCTTTACATTATCCTGTCTCTCTCCCTCTGTGTAGCTTTTCATCCCTGTTTCCTCCGCTACTCCTTGTGCTTCGGGTACTTGTCGTTTACGCTGTAATCAGTTCGTGATATTAGGTACAACATAATCAATTCGTGATATTAGGTACAACATAATCAGTTCGTGATATTGGGTACAACATAATCAGTTCGTAATATTGGGTACAACATAATCAGTTCGTGATATTGGGTACAACATAATCAGTTCGTGTTATTAGGTGCAATATAATCAGTTCGTGATATTAGTACAACATAATTAGTTCGTGATATTAGGTACAATGTAATCAGTGTGTGATATTAGGTACAATGTAATCAGTGTGTGGTCTGCTTCATCACTACCTAACCAGCTAGCCGCGGTTGGTGGGTACCCTAACTGCGGTCGACATACAAAGAAATATAAAACAAGCAAAGCTAAAAGAGTAAACCATATTCCCTTAACAATTGGAACTTGAAATGTACGCACCCTACTTGACAGAGACGGCGCGTCGGGTCCAGAGAGACGAACAGCACTGATTGGGAGAGAGCTGGGCAGGTACAAAATCGACATTGCAGCCTGAACGAGACACGACTTGCAGAAGAAGGCCAAATCTGTGAAATAGGTGCCGGCTACACATTTTTCTGGAGTGGAAGGAAAAGCGAGGAAAGACGCCAATCCGGTGTGGGATTTGCCATTAAGTCGGCTCTGGTCGGCAAATTAGCTGGATTTCCAAAGGCTATAAACGACAGGCTCATGACCATGAAGTTGCCTCTGCTGAATGGAAGGAAGCACGCAACCATTGTGAGTGTCTACGCACCAACTATGACCAACGAAGATTATGTCAAGAACAAGTTCTATGAGGACCTGCACAATGTATTAACATCTGTTCCCAAAGGAGACAAGCTTATACTCCTTGGGGATTTCAATGCCAGAGTAGGCACGGACACCACCTCTTGGAGTGGCATTATTGGAAAGCATGGAGTCGGAAATTGTAACAGCAATGGACTCCGCCTCCTTCAGACATGTGCCGAACATGATCTCCTGATTACGAACACAATTTTCCGTCTCCCCATGAGAAATAGGACATCGTGGATGCACCCTCGCTCGAAACACTGGCACCTCATTGACTATGTCATCGTCAGGAGGAGTGACAGACAAGACGTTCGAGTGACAAAATCCATGTGTGGTGCCGAATGTTGGACAGACCATCGTCTCATTGTCTCGAAAATGAACATCCACATCAGGCCACCACGGCGTCCTCAAGGGGCGAAAATGCAAACAAAGCTAAATGTCACCCGCCTAAACAGCAAGAAAATGCAGCAGTCGTTTGAAAATATGCTGGAAGACCGCCTCAAGCCCAATGCTGAAGCTAAACAAGATACAGAAACAGAATGGAGAGCCCTAAAGGACATAATTTACAACACTGCTATGGAAATCCTCGGTCCAGCCCCCCGAAAGCATAAAGACTGGTTTGATGAAAATTCCGAAGACATCAACCAATTGCTGGCCGAGAAACATCTTCTCCTCAAGGCACATTTGAATGACCCAAAGTCAACATAAAAAAAAAGATGCTTTCAAGAACATTCAGAGAGTAGTGCAGCAGAAACTTCGGCACATGCGGGACTCCTGGCTGAGCAGCAAAGCTGATGAAATTCAGGGCTTTGCTGACAGACATGATATGAAAAACTTCTACGACTCACTGAAAGCGGTCTAAGGTCCTTCATCACCAGGCATAGTTCCCCTCCTCAGTGCAGATGGGGGAACATTGGTCACCGATACGAAAGAAATCCTTCAACGCTGGGCAGAGCATTTCAGCAAAATCTTAAATGCAACTTCCTTCTTCGATGATGAAACCATCAACTGCCTTCCTCAAGTTTCCACCAATGAGACACTTGATGACCTGCCAACCATAGTGGAAGTAAACAAAGCCATCCAGCAACTCTCCAGCGGCAAGGCACCTGGTCCTGACTCCATCCCAGCAGGTTCCATACAAGGCAGGTGGGCCGGTCCTAACAGAGCAGCTTCACCAAGTCTTCACAAACATATGGATGAACGAGACCATGCCACAAGATTTTAAGGACGCGACAGTAGTCACCTTTACAAACGTAAAGGAAACCGCCAATCCTGTGACAACCACCGAGGCATCTCCTTGCTTTCAATTGCAGGGAAGATACTCTCCAGAATTCTTCTCAATCGCCTCACAGCCCATCTCGATCAAGGTCTTCTTCCTGAGAGTCAATGTGGCTTCAGAAAAGAACGTGGAACTGTTGACATGATTTTCGCTGCAAGGCAGCTGCAAGAGAAATGTCAGGAACAGAACTGCGAAATGTTCTCCACTTTTATTGACCTTACCAAGGCTTTTGATACAGTCAGCAGAGAAGGACTGTGGAAGATTATGGCGAAATATGGCTGTCCACGAAAGTTTGTCCAAATAGTGCGGCTATTTCATGACGGCAAGAGTACAGGAAAATGGTGAACTGTCTGAACCCTTTCCTGTCACCAATGGAGTGAAGCAAGGATGTGTCCTGGCACTAACACTGTTCAGCCTCATGTTTTCAGCCATGTTGATGAATGCCTTCGAGAACGACGACATTGGAATAGACATCAACTACCGTATGGATGGAAAGTTATTCAATCTCAGAAGGCTGAAAGCTATAACCAAAATTAACAGCGGCACCGTCAGAGAGCTCCTGTTTGCTGATGATTGCGCTCTATACGCCAACTCAGAGGCGGACATGCAACATAATGTTTCAGCTTTCTCACATGCCTGTGCCAACTTTGGACTCAATATCAACTTGGAGAAGACTGTAGTTATGTACCAGCCAGCTCCAGGGAATAATCACACTGTGCCGAATATCAAAGTGAATGATCATAGACTAAGTGTTGTGGACAAATTCACCTATCTTGGCAGCACCGTGTCACAAGCTGCCACAATCGATGACGAAGTGAATGCAAGAATCTCCAAGGCCAGTGCAGCCTTTGGCAGACTGTACAAGAATGTATGGGACAGAACTGGAATAAGCCTGCAAACAAAGCTAAAAGTCTACAAAGCAGTTGTATTATCCACACTGCTATATGCTTGTGAAACCTGGACTGTTTATCAGCGACACGCTAGGAAATTAAACCACTTCCACACAGTCTGCCTAAGGAAGCAACTGAAGATTAAATGGCAAGACAAGATTCCAGACACTGAAGTCCTAGAAAGAGCATCCATGCCCAGTATCCACACTATTTGATGAAGAATCAGATTCGCTGGGCTGGTCACTTGACTCGCATGCCAGATCACAGGCTCCCTAAACGAATTTTTTACAGCGAACTGCGTTGTGGTAAACGCTCCCAAGTTGGCCAGAGGAAACGTTTTAAAGACACTCTGAAAATCTCACTGAATGCTTTTGGAATTCATCATGACACCTGGGAGGCTGCAGCCAGAGACCGAAATTCGTGGCGTGCATCATTGCGCAAAGGTGCAGTCATATGTGAGGCAACCAGGACTGCAAGAGCTGTGAAGAAAAGGCAGGACAGAAAAACCACTGCAGGAAATCCTCCTCCAGAGACGTCAAGCATTCTTTGCCCACATTGTCAAAGAACATTTCGAGCCAAAATAGGCCTTATCAGCCATCTTAGAACCCACGGCTCCACACCTTCAACCCCACTGGATGAAATGAATGGTCATCATCATTCTTGATGGACAAACAACACAATCAGTGTGTGATATTAGGTACAGCATAATCAGTTCCACTTGCTGTAGTCAGTCAAACACCAACATATGTGTGGATTGAGGGACGTGCGAACGGAGGAAAGGAGAAATAGACAGACGTGCTGAAGGATGGCAGTTGAGAGAAACAGAAAGGACAGGTGCACGTACGGACGGAGTGATGAGCAGAAAGACGGACCGGCGAGGGTACGGAGGGCGAGATAAACAGAGAGACATGATAGAGGAGATATGGTAAAGTAATAGATATATGTGGCAGGTGAAGTTAAAGTAATGGATATATGTGGCAGATCTAGATAACTAATAGATATACGTGGCAGGTAAAGTTAAACAGATATATATAGCTGGTGAAGTTAAAATAACAGACATCTGGGGCAGACAGTGGTAGAATAACAGACATCTGGGGCAGACAGTGGTAGAATAACAGACATCTGGGGCAGACAGTGGTAGAATAACAGACATCTGGGGTAGACAGTGGTAGAATAACAGACATCTGGGGCAGACAGTGGCAGAATAACAGATATCTGGGGTAGACAGTGGTAGAATAACATATATCTGGGGCAGATAGGGTAGAATAATAGATATCTGGGACAGACAGTGGTAGAGTAACAGATATCTGGGGCAGACAGTGGTAAAGTAACAGATATCTGGGGCAGACAGTGGTAGAGTAACAGATATCTAGGGCAGACAGTGGCAGAATAACAGATATCTGGGGCAGACAGTGGTAGAGTAACAGGTATCTGGGGCAGACAGTGGTAGAGTAACAGATATCTGGGGCAGATAGTGGCAGAATAACAGATATCTGGAACAGATCTAGGTTAACTAACAGATCTATGGGCCACAGGGAGATAAGCAACACAGGACACTGCAGACACCTTGTGTGAGGCAGGAGGCTGTATGAGGCAGGAGGCTGTATGAGGCAGGGGGCTGTATGCGGCAGGAGGCTGTATGAGGCAGGAGAGCAGGCTAAAGAAATAAACACTGTTCCGCGGACTGTCAGAGCATACAAAGGCCCTGCTACATGATGATGATGTATCTATTTGAGACACGGAAAACACAAACCTGAGACAGAATTGTTACAACAAGTACAGGACTTTTGTACACGACTTAACGTTCATTGGGTGCATGGTGCTAGCGCCATATTTGTTACAGACCCATCGTTACTCGGAGGGCGATGTGGCCAGTATGTGGCCTTTACTTCTGAATAAATTTCCAAGTACATATTTTAGACTGTCGACCTGGCAGGGGATATAATTACTTGAAGCAATAATCTTTCAGGCAAAAAGAGTTAAAGCATAATTTCACAGCAATTTTCTAGACGATCTATTAACTTAATACAGATCAAAGAGCAGACGTAAAAATTCGCGCGCAAACCTACTAACACATTCGAATAAAGGTTTCCGTCCTACTCCCTTCCACCACTCACTGACACAGAAAAAGCATGCTCTCGGCTGCTCCTCGCTAGGGAGAAAGAGAGAGCGAGCGAGCGAGTTGAGCGCCACTCACTTGTCCTAGTACCTGCGCGACCCCCGGCCCTAAACAAGAGCTCAGACGTGCGAGCTTTTCATCGCGTGCCTCCACAAGGTGGATTTCAGGGACTGTTTTTGCTGTATTTCGAGGGAACACTACCGTTAGACATGTATGTTTTAACACTGGATTTATTTTTATAGACAAACCGCGGATGTACACAGGACGCGCTCTCTGTGTGTGGGATCGCGAGTGTCGGGGACAGATTCGTGTGGTCGTGAGTAGTGTAGAAATGGGCTTTCTGTCTCTAACGTCAGCCGCGGTGGTGTGGTGATTAAGGCGTGTGTTTGTTACGGCAGTGGTTCGGTTTCAAACCCCGACTATGGTGGGGTGTACTGTGTTCGACCAGTACGGATCTGGTGTTAACCCAGTCTCGTTGGTTGGATGGTTGCTTGACTGGATGGATAATTGGATGGTTGGTCGGGTAGTTAACTGATTAGGCGATTAGTTTGTTGATTGAATGGTTGGTGGGTTGACTGGGTGGTTGCTTGATTGCTGAGTTTCATAGTTGGGATGCTTGGCTGATTGTTGGGATGTTCGGTTTATTGTTGGGAAGTTGGCTGATTGTTGGAAAGGTTGGTTTAATATCGGGATGTATGGTTGATTGTTGTGATGGTCGGTTGATTGTTGTGATGGTTGGTTGATTATTGTGATGGTTGGTTGATTGTTGTGATGGTTGATTGAATGTTGTGATGGTTGATTGAATGTTGGGATGTTTGGTTGATTGTTGGGATGGTTGGTTGAATGTTAAAATGTTTAGTTGAATGTTGGGTTGTTTGATTGATTGTTGGACTGTTAGGTTGATTGTTGAGATGGTTGGTTGATTGTTGTGATGTTTGGTTGATTGTTAGGATGTTTGTTTGATAGTTGGGATGTTTGGTTGAATGTTGGGATGTTTGGTTGAATGTTGGGATGTGTGGTTGATTGCTGGGATGTGTGGTTGATTGTTGGGATTGTTGATTGAATGTTAAAATGTTTAGTTGAATGTTGGGTTGTTTGACTGATTGTTGGACTGTTTGGTTGATTGTTGAGATGGTTGGTTGATTGTTGGGACGGTTGACTGATTGTTGGGATGGTTGCTTGTTTGTTGGGATGGTTGACTGACTATTGTGATGTTTAATTGAATCATGGGATGTTTGGTTGAATGTTGGGATGGTTGGTTAAAAGTTGGGATGGTTGGTAGATTGTTGGGATGATTGACTGATTGTTGGGATGGTTGGTTGATTGTTGGCACGGTTGGTTGATTGTTGGGATGGTTGGTTGATTGTTGGGATGGTTGATAGATTGTTGTGATGGTTGATTGATTGTTGCGATAGGCTGGTTGATTTGATTGGATGACGAACCCCAGCAGAATGTATTTCTCAGCCCGACACAACGTGTTCAGGTCGGCTTGAGCCTCGGGAAAGACTGTCATCTGTCGGGAGTCAGGTTGGTGTAGAGACCGTCCTCCCGACCCGGTGACAGAGCATCATCTCCAGGTGAATGTGTTACAGTGCCGCCGTTTCCCTCACCCAGCTCAGAAAGGACAGGGTATACAAGACGGATACTGGATCTTCCCATCTGCGAAGAGGCACATTACGATGTAACCGGGTCGTGGTTAAGCCAGGACAGACGGCCTAGCTGAGGTTGGACCCAGGTGGATCATCTCATGGTTTTGTGAGCAATAATGCATACTAAAAAGGAGGAGCAACGGCTTCAGTAGGATATAACAATAGACAATACTAACTTATGGCTGTGGAAATGTGGTTTCTGAAGAGAATGCAAATAATACCATGGACGGACAGAATAACCAATGACCAAGTCCTACAAGAAACAAATGAAGATCGTAAACTGAGTAGAGAAATTAGACGTAGACAGTCAACATTTTTTGGGCATGTTATGAGAAGAAATAAACTGAAGAACTTGGTGACAACTGGCAAGAATGAAGGGAAGAGAACAAGGGGAAGACAGAGAAGTAAATATATGGATGGCTTGGCTACCAAGTATGGTCGAGACAAGAACACTAAGCTGATCCACGACTCTGGTCATCGAATGAAATGGCGAATAATGACAGCCAACGCTTATCGGCATGGCACAGATGAATGGATAGTGTGTAGGGTCTATTTCTAATGACTGTGCAGTGTTTGACAATATTGCCGGTCCAAGTTTTGTATTCACCCTCTGTAAAGTTCATGCACATAAAAGGTAAATACAAAACTTGGACCGACAATATTTTCAAACACTGCACAGTCATTAAAAGTGTACCCTGTATAAATGCATGAGAATGTGCGCCACAGGTCTGGTTCAGTGTATGGATCGTCAGCGTGTATTGTCCCACGGGTGAGATTATAGCAGGAGGCATCTGAAGATCGTCGTTCGGTCCTCAGCCGGGGCACATTGGTTATTCTATAGCAGTGGTTCTCAACGTTTTTTGGCCCTTTCCCCCTTCACCATATTTTCAGAACGCCATTCCCCCCCCCCCCCCCCCCTCCTTCCTATCAAAAATTTGGCCCATTCCCCCCTTCACCATATTTTCAGAACGTCATTCCCCCCCCCCCTTTCATATTTCCTATCTAAAAATCCCCTCACCCCTACACAGTTTACGTAAAAGTGGAAGGCAAATGTAATAGCATATACTAAAACAAGTCTAGACATCCACATAAAACATGATTTGTAGGTCTACTTACTTTATAAAATGAATTTTAGAAGGACGAGACATACATAACTGTAAAGTATGAAGGGAAAAACTATGTCAAGTAATCGGTTCTTGTATTAACACGATCTTGAAATGGTCTTCATTCCCCCCCCCCCCCCTGGAAACCATGATATTCCCCCCTGGGGGGGGGGGGAATTCCCCACCGGTTGAGAACCACTGTTCTATAGCTAGTTAGTTAGTTAGTTGGTCGCGGTTCCAACTTCACGGCAAAGGCTGCCCCAAAATGCTCCATTCCTGTACCAGTGAATATCACACAAAATGCTCCTCACTGCCCCATGTGAAAAGTGGAACAGACAGGAGTCTCGATAAACCAACAGCCTGCACAGGTATACTATGCATAATGCCGCTGCCAGTTGTTCTATAATATATAAAGCTGAATCCCTCAAACGCCCAGGGTAGTGTATGCCACGCCGCTGTCCTCATCTGACCCACCTATCACTACGCTACTTGCGCTGTGGGTGAGGGGCGCGTGATGTTGAACCACGTCTATGCCAACCCACCGGCGTGGAAGCCCTTGAGCCCTCGGGTGCCGACTGATCTATACAAAATATGGCGCGAGCACCCAGTACATCTCTAGGTCTTTAATGCATTTTATACCGAACAACGCCGTATATGTTGATTTGTCACTTCATACTTGGCATACGTTGCTTAACTCTTTCTCTCCCTGTTTTTAACTCTTTATTTGTATACCGTGCGCCACTTGAAGTGGCTCAAACGATCGCCCTAGATTCACTAACCCCAATTATGGTGGCTCCGGTAGTTGAGATTCTACACGTATCGTATTTTATTCCTGGGTGGCGGGTATACCCTATCAAAGAGAAGTAAGGTACCCTCTACCCATTGCTAGCCTAAGGGACATCCTTGGGCAAGATGAAGTTGCTCCCCTCTCCCCGTTGCCGACGCATTCTACAGACATAATTTAACGTGGGAGAATCAAATAAGCCGAAGATTCAAGAATTCTCAGAAGACGGCAGGAAGAGAATAATGCTATGCTCGACGGGAAGATAGTGGGCTACAGGTCTGGTTCATGGTTCAGTATGTGAGTCCTGACTGTTGATTGTCCTTCGGATAAGATTATAGCAGGAGGTATCTGGAGATGACGAGTTGGACCCTCCCCCGGGGCACATTGATTATTTGTCCCCTAACACGATGATCCGGCGACTTGGCGAAGGGATTATGCACGGAGTTCGTAATCCCGCATACCGCGTTCGAACTGCAGCTGCGGGCGATTTGGAAGCAGACCACATTGTGTTGGTTTTCATGCAATGTTATGAGTGCCGGTCGTTCAGAAAGCAATGGCAAACTACTGAGCGTAAACTTGTCGAGAAATCACAAGACAACCAAACATGATGAGGTTAACTGCGTAGTCTTGTAAAGGATATGCGGCTAACATTTTTAAACACGATGAAGGGAAGGTCCCAACCACATCTCCTGCTGGTAGAGGACGGCAGAAACACAACGGTATGGCAAACGGCTCAGGGGTTCGAGTATCCACAGGGATAAGTGGTGATCTTTGCTGTTAACGAGAGTATCACAGAGCAGGGTAGCGCCCACCTGGTAACTTAAAAAAGGTTCATAAAGGTTGTGGGCATCATTCACAGCCATGTGGATGTGGAAAGCAAGGGGAAACTACCACATTATGCATTCCAAGACACTCAAAATGGAAGCCAATAAAGGGTTTTAAGAACCTCCGGCAAAACACCAGGAAACCAGGTCAAAGTCACGTTGTTGAGGACGTGCATATTTCCTGTAGCAACCCATGGATGTCAGTCGTGGACCATTTCGTCATCACTAAATAAGAAAAGTGGAGTTTTTGAGCTCAAATATGATAGAAAAGTTCTTAGATTATCGTGAAACACAAACAACAAACACACTGACACTCTACAAGATCTACACACGGAAAAACACAGGCTTATATACAGAATCATGTCTGGGACACTGATATACAGGATGTGGCGGACGATCTCCAGATGGGTGTATCGTATGCGGGACATCTTGCTTGTGACCGACAAGGTTTTCCGTAAGGTTGTATGGGAGCGAGGTTCTGCAAGGGACATGCTACTGAATGAATGAATGAATGAATGAATGAATGAATGTTAAACATCACAGTGGTTTCAGGAGAACGGTGTTGGAAGGCGTGGTTCATGGAAGAAGAGAAGAGTCCACCAATATGAAGATGGACACAGGACACTGCACCCACATCGTGCAGTAGGCGGAAGAAATGGCCAGAGATTGAGAAGCTTGTCGGCGCGCTGTGATGAGAGATGAAAGCTGCGTTCTGCAAAGGGCTTGTTACATTATGATAATGAGTAAGATCAGATCAGTGACTGGTCAGCTTTCATCGTCCGATGGGTAAGATTATATATGTGACTGGACAGCTGTCATTGTCCGCAGGGTAAAATTATATTTGTGTCTGGTCATCTTTTACTGTCCGACGGGAAAATTTATGTGATTAGTCACATTTCATTGTCCGACGGGTAAGATCACGTATGACTACTCTCCAGCTTACCGGACCCGACAGGTAAGACTACTTAACGGAATGCGTCAGATTCACAATGAGATGACCCGAATTCAGAATACGATAGGTTCCCATCTGTGTACGCCGAGTCGGTATCAATGTATGGCAATGTGTGTGTGGTGGAATAACAGTCAGATGGTATAACACAGCAAATGTAGGTCGGGAATGCAGGCAACATGTGTTGATGCAGGGGAAATAACCACATTCAACACATCACATATGAGATCTGTCAAATGGTGCAGAAACCCGGACAGTGGGGAAATGTTGGAAAAGTCGAAATGAGGTCCCAGAGATGTGGAGAAGCGGACTAATGTGTCCTTTTTATGGAAACGAAACAATTAATACAGAGTTTCTAGATTGGATGGGAATGAACGGTGAGTTGATGAAAGAAATCAAGAGAGACAATGGAAACATTGCGTCCACATTCAAAGAATGAAAAAAAAAAATGGAGGTGAGAGTTGAAAGCAGGCAAGCAAAAGGTAGACAGCGATACAAGCGGGAAGATAATACCGAAAGATGGATGAGCAACAGTGTACAACCAGGGCGAGAGACAGTGTTGGAGATGAACTGCAGCCAACCGTCATTGTGGAGGACGGCACCTAAATGAATGAGATACCAACCGCACACAGGCGGCATTTCAGTCCATGATACTAGAACGAAAAAATGAAAGATGGTGAGGAGTATGAAGTGACCGATCGTATAAGATACTTCATACTTCTCCGTATTCTGAGATAGTGAGGAGAATGAAGTGACAGATCTTATAAGATTCCAGTGGTATTCTGAGATAGAGAGGAGAATGAGATGACATAGTTTACAAGATTCTAGTGGTATTCTGAGATAGTGAGGAGAATGAAGTGACAGACCTTATAAGATTCTAGTGGTATTCTGAGATATTGAGGAGAATGAAGTGACAGACCTTACAAGATACACTACTAGCATTCTGAGATGAGGGGAGCAGCTCCCGCCATCATCACACGCTTAAACTCCGAGGAAAATCCGGTCTTACAGTGTCATTACAGGAACGAAACATTCACTAATAGGGAAGACTGCTTCTGGCGATCAGACTCCTGACATTGTACATACTCTCTGCATAGAGTTTACTACTGACAACCTAATCCAATATGATCATTCGATAGTTAGAAATGGTCACAGCCTCATGTACAATCCTCACATATCCGTACACTTCATATCTTCGGATGGGAGAGGAAAGACTTATGGGAGTGTACTGAGTGCCACGGCGTCGCTGCCGTTAACCACTAACAACCCCCCGACTGTGTCACATAACCACGCAACACAAACAGCTTGCCTATTAACTGATTCATTGCCGAAGGGATACTACATCGTCAAATATAACCTCCCATTGTCCATTAGCCTTCGCAATGAACGCCGAAACACTACGTATGTTTCTCACTGCAACACACACTGTCTTAATCACGGATTCAAGGAGTATGTATAGTAAGGTGGAGAAAGGAATGTTTCGTGTGGAATGGCTCGCCTCGCTTCAGAGGGTCCCAGATTGTGAGAGTTGTATGGATTTTTTGTCCTGGCCATGCAGGAGTGGGGGGGGGGGGGGGGGGGGGGGGGGGGGGGGGGGGAGAGAGATTAACAGGCTGATAGGCTGACAGGGAATGCACTTATTGGTGGTAGATTACTATGGACAAGGGAGAGGTGGTCGTGTGTCTGTGGGAGCAGGTGGAGAAGGTGGAAGAACAGATTGAGAACCCGTATGTGGAAAGGATGAGATTGCGGGGGATTGGCAGGGGTTCTGGTAGAATCTCAAAACTGAGAGGGAAGACCAGGAGAACTTTCAATCAAATAACGGTCGGAACGATTAGTACTGTGACTCTTCGCTGGATGCTGAACGAGGGGACGGAGCGCGTATGAGAATGTGCTGAGTGCAGTGACGTCGGTTCTTAGCTCAACTCAACTCAACTCAATATGATCTTCCATTTGGACAGAAGGACGATATATCGCCATACTAGGGTCATTGCGTTATTTATTTTGTTTCGTGGTATCTTCCGCAATTTTACAGCTCAGAGAACGGAAATTGACATTACAATACTTATTCACGTGATCGTGTACCATGTTTGGTCTAACCGACCGTTTGTTTGGCACTGAGTCAGTTAAGCGATGCAGGTGCTCACGTGTGTACTGGTGGGGGAGAAGGTAAGCAAACCAAGGTGTAGAATGGCCCGCGAGCACATCCTTTTATACATTAAGACATCAATTCACGACGGTTGCTGAGAAACCGGTTGTTTACAGAACATGTCTACGTAAAGGAATAGCTGGTAGAATCTGTTTGCTAATGCCAGACAATGGTGTCCTTCTGTTCGCAGCCGCCCTCCCACCGCCACCAACAAATGGAAGAAACAAACAGGGAGTATGTAATAAATCAATGAGGTTACTATCTCCGCGGCGGGGAGACGCAGTCTGTGATCTGGTCTCTTGAGACTAAGCACGAGTATTCTTGTTCGGGGTAATGACAGTACATGTGTGCAATTATGCACAAAGCCTGGATGGTGGTGATATATGACGGATGTCGTGTGTGATTGGTGTTATCTGTGGTATGTGTGACGTGTGATGGATGTGATGTGTGATGGATGTGATGTGTGATGGATGTGATGTGTGATGGATGTGATGTGTGATGGATGTGATGTGTGATGGATGTGATGTGATGTGTAATGGATGTGATGTGTGATGGATGTGATGTGAAATGGATGCGATGTGAAAAGGATGGGATGTGAAATGGATGGGATGTGAAAAGGATGGAATGTGACATGCATGTGATGTGATGTGTGATGGATGTGATGTGTGATGGATGTGATATGACATGGGCGTGATGTGATATGGATGTGATGTGACATGGATGGAATATGAAATATATGGAATGTGAAATATACGGGATGTGAAATTGATAGGATGTGACATGGATGTGACGTGACATTGATGTGATGTGACATGGATGTGATGTGACATGGATGTGACGTGACATGGATGTGACGTGACATGGATGTGATGTGACATGGATGGAATATGAAATATATGGAATGTGAAATATACGGGATGTGAATGGATGTGATGTGACATGGATGTGATGTGACATGGGTGTGATGTGAGCTGGATAGAATGTGAAATGGATGTGATGTGACATGGATGTGATGTGACATGGATGTGATGTGAAATGGATGTGATGTGACATGGATGTGATGTGAAATGGATGTGATGTGACATGGATGTGATGTGACATGGATGTGATGTGAGATGGATAGAATGTGAAATGGATGTGATGTGAAATGGATGTGATGTGAAATGGATGTGATGTGAAATGGATGTGATGTGACATGAATGTGATGTGACATGGATGTGATGTGACATGGATGTGATGTGAGATGGATAGAATGTGAAATGGATGTGATGTGACATGGATGAGATGTGACATGGATGTGATGTGACATGGATGTGATGTGAGATAGATAGAATGTGAAATGGATGGAATGTGCAATGAATAGGATGTTATGTGACATGGATGAGATATGTAATAAATGGGATGTGAAATGGATGAGATGTGAAATGGATGTGATGTGACATGGGTGTGATGTGTGAAGGACAAATATGTGGTAGACAGATGTGCGATACATATGATGCGCGATCTCTAATGGATGGGTGTGTGTGACAGATGTGTGTGATAGATGTGTGTGATAGATGTGTGTGACAGATGTGTGTGATAGATGTGTGTGACAGATGTGTGTGCTAGATGTGATGTGTGATGGATGTGTGTGACAGATGTGATTTGTGATAGATGTGATGTGTGAGATAGATGTGATGTGTGATGGATGTATGTGATATATGTGATGTGTGATGGATGTGTGTGATAGATGTGATGTGTGATGGATGTGTGTGATAGATGTGATGTGTGATGGGTGTGTGTGTGTGTGATATGTGATGTGTGATGTGTGTGACAGATGTGATGTGTGATTAAGGTGTGTGATAGATGTGATGTGTGATGGATGTGACAGATGTGATGAGTGATGGATGTGTGTGATAGATGTGATGTGTGATGGGTGTGTGCGTGTGTGTGTGTGATAGATGTGATGTGTGATAGATGTGATGTGTGTGACAGACGTGATGTGTGATTAAGGTGTGTGATAGATGTGATGTGTGATGGATGTGATGTGTGATGGATGTGTGAGATAGATGTGATGTGTGTGACAGATGTGATGTGTGATTAAGGTGTGTGATAGATGTGATGTGTGAGATAGATATGTGTGATGGATGTGTGTGACAGATGTGTGTGCTAGATGTGATATGTGTGTATGATAGATGTGGTGTATGCTGCATGTAAGATATGATGTGTGGTGGATGTAGAATGTTATGTGTAATAGATGTCTTCTTCTTTCGTTGGATTGAATCTTGCATCTGCAAAGTGTCTCAAGTGTGAACTTCACCGCCTTGGTTAGTTCACTCAGTGGTCCATAGAGTTTATTCTCCACTGATTGTGGTGCGTTTGACGGACGAGATGTGTGACAGATGTGATGAGTCATCTCTAAATAGGTGGCTGTGTGTGATATTTCCTGGATGGGATGTGTGACTGAGGTGATACCCTGTCTCTAATTATAGGATGTGTAAAGGGTGTTTGATGGATGGGATGTGTATTGGATAGGTTGTGCGATGGATAGGATGTGTGATGAATGTGATGTGTCGTGGACATGTGTGGTGAACATGATTTGTGGTGGACACAATGTGTTGTGGACATGATGTGTGGTGGGCAAGATTTGTGGTGGACAAGATTTGTGGTGGACAAGATGTGTGGTGGACAAGATGTGTGGTGGACATAATGTGTGGCGGACACGATGTGAGGTGGACATAATATGTGGTGGGCATGACGTGTGGTGGACATGACGTGTGGTGGACATGACGTGTCGTGGACATGACGTGTGGTGGGCATGTGTGGTGGACGTGGATGTGTGGTGAGTGTGATGTTTAATGAAAGATAATGGACGCGATGTGTGATACATGGATATGACATGAGTGGACGTCACGCACGGCTCTCACAGAAAGGCACGCGTGAATACACTTCCCCCAACAACTAAGGACATGGTGTGTTACTACCCGTCTCCGCCCAGTGGAAAACAAACAGCAACATCCAATCAATCGTCCCCATTTCCCAGAAAAGACAACACGGGAATACATCAGCCAGAATTAGAGATATGGGAAAGCCGTGGAATGAATTACAAACGGTAACAAACCGATAGGATAGATGGCTTTGGGTTGGACGGTTGGGTAGGAATTCTCTATCGGTTGACAAACAGGAGGCAAAGAAGGAAGCGTTAATGGTGCTTCTGTGGTGGACTGGTAGCGCGCCTCGTATTTATTTCCATTCCATTTTTCTAGAACCTCTGTATTTGATTGCTTTTGTTTCCAAAAATGCGACACATTCTTCTGTATATCCACATTTCCATGCGCCTTTCTAATTGCCTATTCATTGCCCTGGCTTCCGCGCCATATAGTAGTGTTGAATGTACATAACATTTGACAATTCTCATTTTTAATGCGTTACTTATCTCTCTATATGTTAATACTGATTTCATGATGTTCAAAACATATTCGGCCATTCCTAATTTCTTTTTTATTTCTGTTTCACTTCTGCCATCATCTGTTATTACATGTCCAAGATAGGAGAAACGTGTTACTTGTTCTAGTATCTACCCGATTACTGTGGTGTTCATTGACAGCCTCTCCTGTCCACTGCCAAGTATCGCAGTTCTCTTATATTAATATCTAAGCCACATTGTGCAATATTGCCTGTTTACTTTTTCCATAGCAACTATCAACTGCCCATATTTCAGAATCATATATCGTGAGAGCGGAGATGCACACATCGAGGACTCTTTTCCGTGCATCAAGTTGTGTGCTCTTTAATGTTTGAATTTTTCGCTTCTCTCTACATAACCTCTCTGGCAACGTAATTCAAATTCTAATATTCCTGATTGTGGGAAAGGAATGGGCACAGAGAACGGGTGAAATGAGACTGGGAACTAATCAATCAATTCCATATAGAATGGCCTTGATCTCTATTTCTGGTTTAGCAGTACGGCAGTTCCAGCTCAACTATCAGCTGAGAGATCTTGATTTTTCATCTGGCACTGCTTTGGGTTCAATCCACTCTGGGATCGGTCCAATCTTATAAACCCAGTACTATGTTATTATAACAGGACTTAGAGCGGAATTTTGCCAGAGCAGCGGCTTTAGGTCCTTCTTGTTGCGATTTCCAACAGTCGTAAAATGTTTAACACGCACAAATTGCGCGCGGAACCTCCTGTCTTCTGCCCTTATCAGAGAAGGTTAGCTATCCAATCTCACTACCCAAGAGGTCAGGGAGCCGCGTGATATCATTAGGTGTTAATGGATCTTGAAAATTCCTAGCTGAGATCGAACCTTGTACCTTATGGGCCTGATACGGACACCCCTCCCCATCCTCCCTCCCCGAAAATTATATTCCATCCATCATATGCCATGCCGATAAGCGTGGGCGGTCATGATTCGCCACTCGATCACCAGAGTCTTGAATCAGCTCCATGTTCCTGTCTCGACCATGCCACGTGGTCAAGCCATCCACGTATTTACTTCTATGTCTTCGCCTTGTTCTCTTCCCCTCGATCTTGCCAGTTGTCACCAAGTTCTCCAATTTATTTCGTATAATAACATACCCAAAAAATGTTGACTGTCTAGGTCTAATTTCTCTAATCAGTTTACGATTTTAATTTGTTTCTTGTAGGACTTAGTCGTTGGTTTTTCTGTCTGTCCATGGTATTCTTAGCATTTTCCTCAGAAACCACATTTCCACAACCATCAGATGCTTTTCAGCTTGACTGCTCATAGTCCAAGCCTCAAATCAATATAAACATGCAGACTCTATCTAGCACCTCAACACTCTTTTTCTCGTAGCAATTGACATCTTTTTTTTTTAAATTTTGCAATTAAAACATTGTATTACAAATATCATAAGAACCACACTCTATAACAGAAAGATACGGGTTGCCACTAATACACGCCAGAACAATGCCAGAGTAAACAGGCTCTAATACAAACGACTGCAGCATCCGCGTGCCACCTTTCCTTGGAGACACGCTTCAAATAAACGAAATGAAGAACATCGGCCGCTTAGATGAGTCTCAGACTGGAGTCACTCAAACAAATATGCGGTTCTTGAGCTTCAAATGTTCCGAGCTGATTACACACAAGACAACTTCTGCTGGTATCTGTTATTGGCTCGACAGGTAGCAAGTTAAAGCAGGGATACAAGAATTGCAATCATACAAGCCTGCAGATGTGCATTTAGTTTACAATCAAATAGATAACTTTATCACACCAGACACGTTTCTGTAACATGGAGATACGCTGGAGTTGATGTAAACAACCAAGAGGATAAGAAATAATGCCGGCGATGTATAGAGACATAGTGCATTGAGAACGCCCGAGAAATGCCATTAGTCTGGAGCCCACGAGGCAAAATAAACAGAGGAATATGTAAAAACTCATGGAGAATAGAAGTAGAAACAGAAATGCACAACACGAGAAGGACATGAACAGATCTGCATGGGATAGCTAAAGACAGGAGGGCCTGGAGTGATTTGGTTGAGAACCTTTTGCTCCATTGGGGTATAAAAGGAACCCGACGAAGACCACTTTATATAGTCCATTAAGCCATATGGACAACAATCACCTTCGGATTAATAAGCCTGTGAGGATAAAACCGTGGGCAGCTGCTTTTACGGCTGACTCAGCCACAGGACAGTCATTCTGAGCCGGTGATGGACCCAAACTATAACTTCTCCTTGAAGTTGAACCGGTTAGGGGTAATGGTGAAATCGAATTGAAACCACTAAATAATGCTACATGTCGACTGCCTAATGTATTAGATGTGTCTCCAACAATAGTACGCGGAGTTAGTATCCATACACTTCGATAGCCGCTGTGAGAGACAGCGTACTTACGGAAGTGTCCCTAGTGCTGTGCCGTCACTTCAGTTAACCAGATGCCACTAATCAAAATTTCCATTATTTTCGCTCAGGAATGGCCGAGTTTGTAAATAAACCACCTGGACATCTGTACAATAGCACAGACCACGTTACTGAAACATGTGTTGACATCATCTCTCACAGACACTCACATTCAATAAACAACGCTGAGAAGATCGTGCGGCGGGCACCGTCTGGAGCCTGGCCGTGTGCCTTCCCGTGACTGGCCGGGAACACGGAATCAGCAGACTGCTGTTTTCACTAGAGTTTAATTACTTGCTCAAGTTAGACGTAACACGAACCCAAGTACATGCCGTCTGGCTGCTGCTGTTCTTGTTCATTATAGTCGGTGAATGCGGGTGCGGTGGCCGAGAAGTTCGCCTCGGGGTTAGAAGGTGCTGGGTTCAATCCCTGTACAGGGCTGGGGAATATTTTCAAAAACCGTTGGTATCTCATGAGATCACACGCTGGTGATCATGTCTGTCCGCAGCATTATGTCTCATGTATTGTTAATCACACCAATTCAAATGGACATAGTGATGGGTAGGAAAGAGCAAGACGATGTCAAACTGTCCAGCATGTTCTCTTTTGGGTTCTCCTCCACCCACCCCTCCCTCCTATCTTCCGCCATACCTCTCTTCCCTCCCATCTTTACCGTCGCCACGACATACTCCATCTTTCCCCTTCTCATGACATATCCAAACGTCACACAAAATTAAAACAGTTGGTGCGTGGAACTCCTGCGAAATACTGAGAGATAATAAACACAGACACCCTGTGTATAATACCTTACAGCGAACGCAAATCAGGCAAACGGAAAACAAAGTGTAAAATTAATGATAATAATATCGTAAAAATAAGATAAAGATAAGTTATATTCACATAAGAACGAATCTGCGTTTCATCTTAATTTAATGTTGTTGTCTTTAAATAATGTCAAGTTTTCCTTTAGATCTGTATGTGTTAGCCAACGGTTTCCAGTTGGTATTGTTGTATCGTGTTTTCCTTTAGATCTGTATGTGTTAGCAAACTGTTTCCATTTGGCATTGTATCTTGCTGCAGCCGCTGCCCCACTTAACAAAAATTATGGACTGGCTTTTTCTAACGCCGGCTCCGTGACGAAGGTGTTATGAATACAATTTGTACTCTCGCGTTCGAAATAGCTGCGGGCGATTTGGAAGCAGACCACCTTGCGTTGGTTTCCATACAGAGGTATGAGTGCCGTTCTTTCAGAAAGCAATGGCAAACTACTGAACGTAAACTTGATGAGAAATCACAAACAGTCAAAACAATGCTGGGGTTGGCTGTGACGTCCTGTAAAGGATACGCACATAATTTTTTTTTCTTCTAACGCGAGTAGTCAGTTCTCTTTGTGAGTTGAACTTCTTTCAAGATATCTCCATTACGCTTTTTCTCAGTCCATGTTGTGTTATCATTCTCCTGTAAAATCACATCTCCGCGGCTTCTACAGAATTCCCAGGACGCATGCGAACGGAATTAACCAGATAAAAGGAAGATTCATATCTGAAGTGTGTTCAATGTCAAACTGTCGTGTGTGATGGCACGGTAAACTCCATTGCACGCAAAACAAGCGTTATTTGTACCGTTTACAGCGAACAAATAGAACTACCCAATCTCGTATTTTCAGACAGCAAATTCCGTGTGCCAAGAAGAAACGCAACTTCTTTTCTGGGATTGTTTTTTTTTTCATTACATCGGTTTATTTATAAAACGGGTGAAGTAATGGTTCACGTGTGCTAGTTACCGGGGTCCAGGCGCGACGGGATAAAGAAAATCAACCGTGTGTTTTAATGGTTTCAAATAATTTCCTTTCTTAAGTTTGGGCAAGACTGCTTGGTTCGACGTTTGGAATATCTGTCAGCCCGGATTGCACAAGTCAGGATGCTGTTGGCAGGTAGGTTCTGCACTGAGGTGTTTATATAGTGTGTGTGTTTTTTTTTTCATCCTCTGTAACGTTCATGGAACATAATAGGTAAATACAAAACTTGGACCGGTAATATTTTCAAACACTGCACAGTCATTAAAAATACACCCTGTACAACTGCTAAAATAATTATTGGTGTGTTTTCATGAATCAAAGAGCCGCTATAGTGTAGTAGTAGCACTCGCCTTCTGACCAGGTCGAGGGTTCAATCCGCAGCTGGGCAAAATCCATTTTTTTTTAAAAATTAGCCTTGGCTACTAGGAAACCCCGGCCGAAAATGGGTACCAAGAATTTATTGAGAAGCCACGGCGGGTGGTGTGCTACTGACTACATCAGCCACTGAGTGTTGGTTGGTCTATAAACATGTGGGTTTAGCACCATATGTCCGTTCCTTAAGCCGTGTGAAAGATGAAAGTGCCCATTTATTGTTTATAGATGAAAGTCTCGTCGTATGCATGGGTGGTAAATGTGAGGAAAAGTATGTGTACACATGCTTGCTTTGGTGGTCGTGGGATCAAATTCCTTACTTTACCTTCCGCAGCGCGGAAAGGGTCGCACAAAGCACGAACTCCGTAGCTCCAGCGACGACCCTCAGGAGTGTCCGAAAAAATGCACCCGTGAATCGAAGGATGCAGCCTGGAAACGAACCCAGAACTTTCAGACGGCTTGACAATTTCGCCACGAGACCCCCACTCATGTACTACAGATGTTAACATACAGTCGTGAATCCTGGACACTCATGTACTACAGATGTTAACATACGGTCGTGAATCATGGACACTCATGTACTACAGATGTTAACATACGGTCGTGAATCCTGGACACTCATGTACTACATATGTTAACATATGGTCGTGAATCATGGACACTCATGTACTACAGATGTTAACATACGGCCATGGATCCTGGACACCCATGTATTACAGATGTTAACATACGGTCGTGAATCATGGACACTCATGTACTACAGATTACAGATGTTAACATACGGTCGTGAATCCTGGACTCTCATGTACTACAGATGTTAACATACGGTCGTGAATCCTGGACACTCAGTCAGCACGCAACGAAATCCACGCCAGGAAATCCATGCAAAGAAATCTGTTATTGCTGCAAGCGATGCCAAAAGAAGACTAATCTTGGTCGTATTGATTCGTCCGCCTCTGTGTCAACCCGTAGCAACCTGTCATAGACAATGCGCATTAAATGCTCTTTGTCTATCCTTAATGCCCGCACTGTTGGATGAATGAGAAACATGGACAACAGGCAGACAAACAGAAATATCTCATGGCAGTGGGAATCTGGTTTCTGAGGAGTTGAGTCACGAACCGACATCACAACACTCCTTCACAGCGTTCCGATATGAGTTCCCTTATTGTACTACAGATGTTAATATACGGACCTGAATCCTGGACACTCAGCACGCAAGAAAATCCCGTGTGGCCCTAGCAATGTGATTTTACAGATGAATGCCGAAGATTGCTCGGAGGGCCAAAAAAGGCGTCATTTAAACGTTTTGAAAGCGACCAAGACACAAAAACAACAAAAACACAATTATCAGAACAAGAGAGGCGTCATTATTTGGGCATATTATATGAAGATACAAAACTGGAACATGATGTGACAAATGGAAAGATTGATGGAAACAGGGATAGAGGAAGACAGTTAGAGAAAATTCGTAACGCCATTTCATCATTTCATGGAAATGTTTCAGCACACGAACTGATACCTTCTGTTTTAGATAGCGAGATATGGAGAAGCATGATCGCACACGCCAGTAGGCATGGCACATAATGATGACGATGTATTCATAAACTGTTAACATATTTTGACATTTTAATGACTTGTGATGTTACAAATCAAGTCTGAATGCCTGGTGACAGATGAACTCACCTGTCGGACAGTGGTCCAGGGTTCAGATCTTTCACTAAGTGGGAGTTTCGTGAAGACGTCACCCTCATG
>JACEFZ010011574.1:92500-125000 GCA_014155875.1 Cepaea nemoralis | reverse complement strand
CCTTTTTTCTCCTTCACTGCATCTAGTCAGGTGCATACTTCAGAGTTAAATATACACAAACAAGCCGAAGTTTGCAGTATTAGGTGTTTAAAACCCCTGTTGTGCAAACAGAAAGACTTGATAGTGAATCTGCGATTACCGTGGGGATAACAAATGCTCCACATTCCAATCCTATCGGTAACTACACGCATTATGCATGAGAGACAGAAAAGGACTCATCTCTTCACTTCATATGATATCTAACTTTAAGCTGTAAATGGTAAGCTCTCTCCAGGAGCGTTGTACACAACTTGCAAGGATTAAACAAAAACCAAAGCAGAACCTCGTCATCCCACTGGATCTTTCCACCTACCCCAGGGTGGGTAAGGGCTAGGGAGGTAGGTGCCTAGTTAGGGGGGAAACACAGCTTATATGTTGATGCTTCTGGCTTGACCGTGTGGCATGGTCGAGACAAGAACACAGAGCTGATCCACGACTCTGGTGATCGAGTGAGATTGCAAAACATGACCACCCACGCTTACCGGCGTGCTTTTGTGTGCGGATCCGCGAAGTCAAGCGTAGAACGCGAATGTATGTCTCCGTCTGTCTGCTCATTAGTTCCATGGAATCACAGATAATGGGATCACATGCAATCCAACTAAGTTCCAAGAGTTGGTGTGGAACGGGGATTGAGGTGGTGGCATACAGGCGAAATCACAGATTGGAGTTCTGGGGGTAGGGAAGTACAGGCAGAAGTTAAGAGACAGTGGCGGATAAGGAATGAGGGAAATATATACAAGGGCGGTGGATGGGAGAATTCGGTGTCCGCCTCTATTCAAGAAGTTACCGACGCTGACCGAAACGTAAATAATTTCTCCCAAAATGTCGTCATCCTCATCACTGTCATCAACAAGTGTCTTGTCGACTGGCGTGAGCAATCATGCCTGTTCACACCTCGCAATCTCCAACAGAATGTATCAATTCGTGTACTGGTACCTTTCCGTTCAATAACGAAAGGCTAGCGAGAATGTTTACTTTAAACAATATAGACATATTGTATACAACCAACGAACAATCCAGGAAGATTTTGGAGGCAGTGAAGATGTGATTTCTGGGACGAATACTGGTTGCTAAATAGCTTGACGGCCATAGTAACTAGCAGCGACTGCTTAGAAGAAGCTAATAAATGTAGAACAATATATACAAATACACGAACAATACACACTCTGGTTACATAAAGAGAATGGAAGAATTGGAGAATATCGTGATGGCTGGAGAGGTCTGTCGGAGAAGAGGCAGGGACAGACCGAGAGACATGATGTTGGGTGATCAAAGGCGGTGGGTTAGCGGAATATCACCAGCAGGAATTACCCAGGTCACTTAGGGCTAGGATCTGTGGAGTGGTATGAACGTCTACTGGATTCAGCACGCACGTGATAATCAAGAGAGACACACAGAGAGGCTATATCATGAGACGCTTGTTAAAAAGAAACAAAACAATCTCCAGACAAGCTAATCTAAGAAAAGAAACTATAAAACTCATAGATTAATATATAACATGTTGGAGAACACTTCACGTATCAAGAAAGAAAGAGAGAGAGAGAGAGAGAGAGAGAGAGAGAGAGAGAGAGAGAGAGAGAGAGAGAGAGAGAGAGACAGACAGACAGACAGACAGACAGACAGACAGACGGACGGACGGACGGACGGACGGATGGGCGGGCATGCAGGCAGGCAGGCAGGGAGTACAGGCAGCAAAGAGTGTGAAGAAAGAGAAGATATTTAGAAAGCAGAGAAAGTAGAGAGCACAAAGAGAGCATGAAGAAAGAGAGCAGTGAGAGATAACAGAGAAAGAGGGGGGGGGGCAAAGAAACGAGTTGAGCAGTGAGACAGTAGAGAAACGAGTTGAGCAGTGAGACAGTAAAGAAACGAGTTGAGCAGTGAGACAGTAAAGAAACGAGTTGAGCAGTGAGACAGCAAAGAAACTAATTGAGCAGTGAGACAGTAAAGAAACGAGTTGAGCAGTGAGACAGTAAAGAAACGAGTTGAGCAATGAGACAGCAAAGAAACTAATTGAGCAATGAGACAGTAAAGAAACGAGTTGAGCAGTGAGACAGTAAAGAAACGAGTTGAGCAGTGAGACAGTAAGAAACGAGTTGAGCAGTGAGACAGCAAAGAAACTAATTGAGCAGTGAGACAGTAAAGAAACGAGTTGAGCAGTGAGACAGTAAAGAAACGAGTTGAGCAGTGAGACAGCAAAGAAACTAATTGAGCAGTGAGACAGTAAAGAAACGAGTTGAGCAGTGAGACAGTAAAGAAACGAGTTAACAGAAAGATATTAGAGTAAAGAACACGGAAATTTTCCAGTAAATACAATAATCACACTAAACTAACGAAGATTAGCTAAGAAACGGGTTTTCCAAATGAACTCATGCACACAAGAAGCCGCATAAATAAAAGCTTTGAACCAGAAAACACCAAAAAATAAAAAATGAGAATATAAACATAAAGAAGATCAGCTGGCGTCAATACGTTGAATATTAAAAGAACATTGACTCAACAGCTTGAACAAATTACAGACAACCTCGGAGTATCAAATGTACTTGTCCAGCCTCCAGCGAAGGGATTCTCACATTTCTAGTTCTTATATCCCTTTACATCTCATGACAGTGTCGTTTCCGCCTTTGTGGAAGTTTGACTGGGAAGGTTGCAGATAAAACATATCTTGACTACAGTGGGGTTATAGCAGTATATAATGAAACCCACCAAACCCCCCCTCCCCCCCCCCAACCACACACACACACTGAACACTCTTCTCCAAATTATTGTTGTCGCAATTGTCACGCACTCGTCCTTCACCTCCCCGTTTGTAAATATTCCTATTACATTTATTGTGTTTTAATTTGCAATTAATTTTCTTATATATGTGTTTGTTTTATTCTTAAGAAAAGTGATGACACCAAAACGTCGGAAAGTTCATTTGTGTTTCATTATTACTTATTTCAATGATATCTGTCTTAGTTTTTGTTATATTATTACACTATTTTCGCCGATTTCCCGGTGCATTTTGTTTAGGTGGTCCTGTATACATATGTGTTTGTATTTATTGTGTCCTCGGTGATTAAATAAATGTTTGTGTTTTTATTGTGTCCTCGGTGATTAAATAAATTTTGGTTTCAAAAGGTTGCAGTACTCTTCAAAAAGGTCATATTGGTCTGACAGCAACAGCCATGGATCTCTGGATCCGACGGAGTGACAACAATGACCACAGTGACGACTCATGTAGACAGATCATTATTCCAACAGTTTAGATCTGTGGTCCTCGTCTCCAGTTCTTCTTCAAAGACCAGTTTCTTAAACTCAGCAATCCTCCCCCGATGTGTCTCCACCTTGCCGTGGTGGGGGAGCTTGAGTGTCCCGTTGACCCCATGTGCTTGCCGATGGGTGAAAACTACATATCGGACAGCGTATGGGATAGGGACCAGACTAAGAGAGACACAACCTGCTGCTCTGCAGGAGACTGAGGATAGCAGTCAAAAGTTTAAATCAGGTGCATGAAGGCAGTTCTTGTTTCGGACAATACTCTAAGGCTCTCTGTCGAGGGTTTAGGCTGAACGCCTCTAAGCCACAGACCCTCGGATCTGAGAGTCGGGCCGATATCCACCTACCGAAAAATTGGAATCGAGATACTGAACAAGCTACATGCCCAGTTCTGACACTTGTTTGAAGGCTCTCAGCTGAGGGATATGTTGGATTCCCGGATGAGATGGCCTGGCCGTTTCTCACTGACTGCTGCACGAAGGTAAGGTGCTGAGCCGGCAGCACATGTAGCCTACCTCGTGAGCGAGTACAAAAAGTCAGTAAAATGCCCCAGTCGAAGGAAATGGTTACGAAAACTGTCTGTATCTAACTCATAGAGAGTGTAGATAAAAGTGGAGAAACGTCTCAATAACGCGAAATGGAACGCACGGCGAGCGAACCTATTGCGTGGTCCAAAGTCAAAAGCAAAAGCTTACCGAGTGGATGTCGCCCGCAGTCTGACCGCCCCTGGAGCTCACTTGAGCGACCAGTGGCAAGCGAGATGCCCAATACATGGAAGTGAGGAACTAAAGCAGCCATGAGCAGGACGTGGCAACTCCTCGGGTGAGCCCAGTCTCGGAGCAATATGTGCCGGCTCTGCAATTATGGAAGCCTCCTTGGATAGCGAGGGACTGCCCATTGTCTGCCCCTGCCTTCCCTTGAGGGCCGACCGCGATGTCGTTGGTCGTTCTATCTTGACCAGCTGAGATGTGGGCGACATCACAACATTCTAACGTGCCTCGAAATCAGAGGAAGGTTAACCTCATTAAAAAATGCCCGCCGGAAGTCGGAAGTGTCGTCCTACGGGTAGCAAACTAAAAATTGACACTACGCAATTACGTCCGAGTGAAATGTCTCGTCCGAATGTCTCTCGTGCTAGGAACAGCTCTGACTACCTAGTTTCCGAATGCCGCTCTTGTTCGGAACAGCTCTGACTAGGTAGTTTTCCGAATGTCCGCCGGGCCTGGAACAGCTCTGATGGGTACAGGGACAAGCACATGTCCGAAAACTCGCTTAGTGGAAACCAACCGTAGAGCTGACTGGTTTGTGCAGGAACGGCCCAGGGCGAGCGAAATGCCCAATATATTGAAGTGAGGAATTAAAACAGCCATGAGCAGGACGTGACGATTCCCTCGGTAAACCCAGCACCAGAGCGTTATGTGCCGGCTCTGCAATTATGGAAGCCACCCAGGATGGCGGAAAATGCTATGGACTGTCCCTGCCTTCACTTGAGGGATGACCGTGTAGTCTTCGACTGTTCCAACTTGACCAGCTGAGATGTGGACGGTACCACAAAAGTGAGAGTCTCCCAGGATTGCTAACCTGGTCAAAAATGCACGCTAAAAGTCGGATGTGTTGGCCTGAGGGTTTCGACCCGAGGGTGCCTAACCAGACACACCGCAATCACATCTAAAAATATCACTCCGGATGAACGCAAAGAAGAAGAAGAAGAAACTCAGCAATCTAAACAATAGATGAGTCACCTCCAAGAAACACATTTGTTTTGCTATGTTTTGTTTCGTTAATTCGGTAAAATTTTTATTACCATATAAAAATAGTTAATTATTTGTAATTCCTGCGTAAAAGTGAGAGATGCTAAACACCTGCACACACCTTAAAAGAAAACAAAAAGTCTTAAAGTCGAGAGGATCCACTTCACTGCCCCGGGTTTTATCCCATATGGCTCGGTCTCTTTCCGCAGGACGACCTGCCGAAGCTATCACAAAGCACGAACTCTGTAGCTCTAGCAACGCCCCCCAGGAGTCTCTGAGAAAAATGCACTCGTGAACCAAAGGTCGTAGCCAGGAATCGAACCTACAACATTCGGAGCACGAGGCAGACGGCTTTACCACTTAGCCAGCGAGACTCCCACCTTATTGCAAACATAAATTTAAAAACACAATAATAATACAATATAAATAAATATATTATGACACAACGAACGACTTTTCGATTAGACTAATCTTCCTCAGGAACAACACACGTGTCAAGAAAAACATGCAATTAGGAAATGTAATACCATTAAAATACAAATCCTTTACACATAGTTTAGTTTAGTTTAGTCGACGGATCAACATCACGGCACACGGGTGTAACCCATGAGTGCTCTGTTATACTCCTAACTCAAGGCGCAATCTGATTTATGTCATCATCTGCAAACGATGTGACATGAAATACATTGGCCAAACTAGCAGACGTCTTGCTGACCGTTTTTGAGAACACCTCAGAGACATCAATCAGGTCACTGACAAACATGTCCCCAACCATTTCAATTCCTCCAACCATAATGGAGTTGACGATGCATGTGTCCCCGCATTAAAAGCCTGCTACTCCAACAGCTCCGTATGGCTCAAAATTGAATGCCAGCTAATCAACAATCTGGGATGCATCCATCCAGCAAGTATCAATACTGTTGTGGACGCTACGGTATAACTGTACCATCTTCCCCAATTGTATCTATTACTATGCTGTCCTCCCCCCCCCCCCTTTATATCTATACCTAACTGTCCCCACACCCCTATATTTTCATAGCAGACTGTTCGCATATTTTTGGCTACTTAAATCCTATCTGGCAACCCACTTTTAACTCTGCAGCCAACTAGCGCCTTCGCAGCTGGCAAAGCCACCTTTTCTGCCCCACATGGCATCGGAGTAGTTGTGTTTTTTTCTTCTTTGTTTGCTGTATTTCGTTGTGTTAGCTATCTGTGGTGTCCTGTCCTTGACAAAGATTATGAGAATCGAAACGTCGGCCGTCCTGTGTGTCATATTGTACGCGTTTATGTTTTTTATTTTATTTTATTTTATTATTCATTGTATATATTTACTGAGTGCTTCTGATTTCGGATTTTAACCTATATTCCGCGAGACGATGGATCTCCTTGTAAGGTATGTGCAATGTGTTGATGTTTAGTACGTTTCTTCTCGCAGGAGCTTAATATACCTATTTGTTTCCAATTCATATTGTTATATCCTGCTGCAGCCGCTGCTTTTTCTTTCTATTCCTAACTCAAGCCTGAGTCTGGAGAATCACAGCTCAATGCACGAACCCCGTAGTAGCGGCGAGGATCCTGAGATACTTTGCCATTAGGCTACTCTTTTTCGATTTCCAACTGCCAAGGGATATTTTACGTGCGCAACAATACACAAGGGCGTCCGATCCCACTACCCAGACTGGGGAAAATGTTGTTACTAGAAGTCCAGGTGTAAATATCCCGGCCCTCACCCCGGCTTGAACCCGGGACCGCCAGCATTCAAGGCGGATACCATACCTCTAGACCACTCACCCTTCTTTTACACATAGTCACGGGTATTGTTCCAATGTGGAACATCTGTTATCCCCACGATCATTTAAAATGTAACACTAACTCTTTATGTTTGCACAAAACTGGCTGGAACCGCCTATTTGCTAACGCCTCCCTAAATTTGAGCAATTGTTTATTGTTCGTCGAATATAGTATTCGAAACGCTGTTTCACTGTTCACGCTATGACAGCATTTTATTAGTTGTTGATAAATCGAAGATGATTGCGTTTTATAGCCTTTCGACTGCACGTGGATTCCTGCAGACTGCTTAAATCTCTTTTCCACCCTCACTAGTATATGTTTGGCTACTCGAACAATGTTCTCGTTAAGCTGCCTTTTCCTCTGTCCATGTTTGCTTAGTTGTTCATCCTTGCATTGTACAGATAAATTTGGCCATATTTGTAAAGACGATCTGCATTCCAAATGCTCCTGTCACCCTGAAACTCCAAACATTCTCTAACCCCTTGGGGAGAGAAAGTAACCCCGCTCCACCAGGCTGAGACCCACTGCTCTAGCGGGAAGGGTTCTCTCTCACTCCGCCAGTTGACGCCTATAGCTAAATGTCAATTATTGGTGGCATTGCAGGAATCTGAAGTTTTCATCAGAATTCATGGGGATAAACAGCTACAGGTAATTCAGCTGTAGACATTGCAGCCAGGTCAACTATTTCTGTCCCCAGCGACTCGTCTGGAGTTGATATCCGACTCTTCGTATGATGGATACGGCTGGTGTTTTGGCGGTCTGTGAGTTTGCTCTGAACATATATGTCGTATGATGGATACGGCTGGTGTTTTGGCGGTCTGTGAGTTTGCTCTGAACATATATGTCGTATGTCCGTTGCAATCATCGCCCATCCCTAGGATAATTATCTAGTCAATTTTATGTTCAGTAGCTTGCCAACGCATTATGTAGGAGGAGTCAACATTTAAGTCGAACAGAAGGCACATAACTGGTGTAGGGAATGAACCCCGTACCCTGTCGTCAGCCAATCGAAAGTTGAAGAGCGAGCGCTCGTGTCAGTTTTCAGCCACGCTGACCTCTGTTGTAAACATAAATATGGAACATTTTGTAAGAACCCTTCATGGCCACGGTAGTATATGGGGAGACCTCTCTCTCTCTCTCTCTCTCTCTCTCTCTCTCTCTCTCTCTCTCTCTCTCTCTCTCTCTCTCTCTCTCTCTCTCTCTCTCTCTCTCTCTCTCTCTCTCTCTAACCCCGGATATCCAACTAGAGTATGTTCACAAAATAATACAGGATGTATTTTTAATGACATTGCAGTGTTTGGAAATATTGCCGGTCAAATTTTTGTATTTACCTATTATGCTGCATTAAACTTTACAGAGGGTGAATACAAAACTTGGACCGGCAATATTTTCAAACATTGCACAATCATTAAAAATACACCATATACCTAAGCCATGTGGAGGAAACAATACCAACGTAGGACTAACCCCAGCCAGTCCGTGTAATGCGGCCTCCTACAGCATGCATGGCGGGTTATAGTGTTAGGATCCTTTGCCCCCGGAAAGGTTAACCCGGTCAACAAATGCCCGCAGAAGTCGGATGTGTCGGCCTAACGGCGGAAGAATGCAGCTCTGGTGTAAACAGGCACAACGCAATCATGTCCGAAAAAGAAGAAATAAACTCAGGATGAACGCCGAAGAAAAAGAAGAAGGATCCTTTGCTTCCCTTAAGGTGTCCCACGGGCTAGTCGGGGTCTCAGTAGGCGGTTGATTTTCGTGCACGCAGTGTTGACGATCTGCCGAATGTAGCATCAATAATTCACAGAATGTCGAATGTAGCATCCATAATTCACAGAATGTCGAATGTAGCATCAATAATTCACAGAATGTCGAATGTAGCATCAATAATTCACAGATTGCCGAAGAGGCGAAAAATCCAGTGGGCAATCTGTTCGTTGGCTTTAAAAACTGGATAAAAAACTGGCATATAATGATGATGATGATGATGATGATGATGATGATGATGATGAGCTTTTAAGACTACATTTTAACGTCAGCCGTTCTGTGATATTTATTTCAGTTTACACTTTTTTAGCTCCTAATTGACAGCGTTTCATCTTTACTTTTTTTTTATTATCTGTGTTTTTCTTACCCTTATAAAGACCTTCCTGGACAATTAGTAAGAAGGAGAGAAAAAATGCATGGAAGCCCTGAAGATGTGGTTTTTTAGACGAATGCTGAAAATTAATTGGACAGCCAAAATGAGTAATCTGGGAACTTTGAGGGAGCTTAAGTCGAAAAGACAAACTTACCACAAACATCAGAACATGTCGTCAGAGCTGGAAAAATTTGTGAAAATACAGATTGAGGAAGACAGCGAGAGAAAATTCTTGAGTCCTGTGTCATGACACGGAAGGGGGTCAACACACGAATCATGGATCACAATTCATGGAGAAGTAGCTCGCCCGCGACAGTCGGCAAGGCACTAGATGATGATGATGATGTTGTTGTTGATGATGATGATGATGATGATGATGATGATGATGATGATGATGTGATGATGATGATGATGATGATGATGATGATGATGATGATGATGATGATGATGATGATGATGATGATGATGATGATGCTTATGATGATGATAAAGACCCACCAGTGTAAGTGTGTTTCATTTTCACCGACGAGTCGAACTGGGGATAGGAGATCTCAGGTAAAGAGAAACCTCGACAAAGAAGGGTTGGTTGATTGGTTGGTTGTTTGGTTGGGTTGTTTGGGTTGCTTGCTTGCTTGCTTGCTTGGTTGGTTGGTTGGTTGGGTGGGTGGTTGATTGGGTGGGTGGGTGGTTGGTTGGTTGGGAGGGAGGGAGGGTTGGGTGGGTGGATGGGTGGGGTGGTTGGTTGGTTGGTTGGTTGACGGACGGACGGACGGACGGATGGATTCATTCATTCATTCATTCATTCATTCATTCATTCAGTCAGTCAGTCAGTCAGTCAGTCAGTCAGATATTCATTCATTGATTCAGTAGCATGTCATTTGCAGAACCTCGCTTCCATAACAACTTTCCAGAAAGGCTTGGAGGCCCACTGGAGGCAATTCAAGAGACAACATAATCAGGGAAGGCAATGCTTTACAGAGGAAGGTCAATAAGAGACCGGGCAGAAAACGTCGGGGGTCTCACTACAGCGCAGATACCCCAATATTTTATCTGCAGCTATTTACCCGTCAATTGTTTGGCAATGCATCCAACTGTTGGCACAGAGCGGCCTGGCCTTGTATCCTTAATCTGATCAGCTACGGCTTGTATCGTCTGTGTCATGGCATACATTCATCCATCATGGTCCACTTACCTTTCATTGTGTGGATTTGCAGACGCCGATTCTTGCTAGCGCCAGATATAGGTGTAAGCTTGGTCGTGACACCTCGCTTTAGGGGATGATGGGGGGAGATTAAAATTTGAGAGGATACATACATTTCTGAATGAGAGGAGATTAGATTTTGGAGAGTGCATAACTATCTGAGTGGCAGGAGATTAAGACTTGAGAGGATACAGACACACCGGGATGGGAGGAGATGGAGACTTGGGAGGAAAGAGAAATACTGGAATTGGAGGCGACTAAGATTTGGGAGTGTATAAATATGGCGGGATGGGTGGAGATTAAGATTTGGGAGGGTACAGAATTACCGAGATGGGGAGATTAAAACTTGGGAAGGCTATGAAAACTAACTTCTTTTTTTTTATTTGGGGGGGGGGAGGAGGGGGGGGGGGGGGGGGGGGGTTCCTAATTCAGAAATTTAACGTGAGCAGCGATCTTTGATTCCCAAACGCTCAGAGATTATTCTAACGCGTTGACGGTTTCTCCAAAGTTATCCAATATGTCCGCCAAAGCTGAACGTCCCAATTATTTAATATTTCCGTGAAAGCTGGACGCTCCGATCCAATAACCCAGAATTATTCAATGTATCCGTCCAAGCTGGACGTCCGATCCAATACCCCAGAATTATTCAATGTATCCGTCCAAGCTGGACGTCCGATCCAATACCCCAGAATTATACAATGTATCCGTCCAAGCTGGACGTCCGATCCAATACCCCAGAATTATACAATGTATCCGTCCAAGCTGGACGTCCGATCCAATACCCCAGAATTATACAATGTATCCGTCAAAGCTGGACGTCCGATCCAATACCCCAGAAAATCAATTTGAGAACCATTTGAGGCCACTAAGACAGTTCACAAATAAACACACATAGTATTGTTTGGCTCACAAAAGGAGAAGAATGAAGTAGCAGAATTAGAAGACGCACTAGACAACATAACATTTGAAAGCCATAGACCATAGTTGCCGACCGGATCCCTATGGCTTTCAAATTTTATGTTTTTTGTTTGTTTTTTTTCATCTCCCTTACAGGACGTTGCAGTCAACACCAGCATTTTTCAGCTGTCTATTGATGTACTAGGCAAGATTACGCTCAGTAGTTTGCCACTGCTTTCTGAGCGACCGCCTCACATACCCCTAAGTTACCGACTCGGCGAGAATCGCTACCGTTTCTCGCGCACATCACGTTACTCACGAGAGTATACGGGATTACGGAGAAAGGCGTAAACCCCTAGGCCAGGGAAATGTTATCTAGTGCGTCCTCCAATTTCTTCTACTTCCTCCTTCTCCTTCTGTGAGCGCCAAACAATACTATGTGTGTTTATGTGTGAACTGATCCAATATCCCAGGTTATTCAACCAACCCACTCCAACCCCCCCCCCCCTTCCTCCCTATTCTTAACTATCCCATGCTGCCCCGTCCGTGTCCCCTCCGTATTATTCACGCCTGCTATTTTGTAATCACCAATTACTGAGTGTGTGTGTGTAGTGAATGTGTGTAGTATATATGTAATCGTTTTAATTGTGTGGCGCTGTGGTGAATGGATTACAAACACAATTCACAATCCCGCATACCAAGTTCGAAACAGCTGCCGGCGATTTGGAAGCAGGCCGCCTGACGCTAGTTTTTATGCAAAAGGTTTGAGTGCCAGTCGTTCAGAAAGCCATGGCAAACTATTGAAACTTGCCCAAAAAAATCACTAACTGCCAACACAATGCTGGGGTTGACTGCGGCGTCAGGTAAAGGATATGTAAAGGATGTATTACATGTTAAAGGTAATGGCAAATGGTAACATTAACCAGTATGGAATATGTATAACCCAGGATCTCTAGTCTCGCGTCAGTACACCACGCATATCCCAGGAGCACATTTTGTTTTAATTTGTAGGCCGGTCTCCGTGGCTAAGGTTTGTGAGCCCGTATACCCGGGTTCGAAACACAGCGATGCTGGTTTTTTCGAAAAAGGTATAGGGGCCGGTCGTTCAGAAAGCAATGGCAAACTACTGAACGTAACACTTGCCTCGTACACCAACAGCAGCTGAAAATGCTGGTGCTTGACTGCAACGTCCCGTAAGGGATACGCAACAAAAACAACAAATGCAAAAAGCCCAAGTCGTGAATGGACGCCGTACGCTCCGCCCTAAAGATGACTTCATGGTGCTCCACAATGGGACGCGGGTAATATCCCATTAACTGAGCGGCCTGTCACAAGATTCAATAACGTAATGAGGCCAGGCCGGGCTTCCCAACTGGTTGCTGCTGACACAACAACAGCCTTAAATTGCACGAATCGATGTCACGAGCAGGGATAATTTGTTGCGTATTCTTCTCTGACTTCCGGCTCCTAATTGTGGTTCTATTAGCGATCTCTCTCTCTCTCTCTCTCTCTCTCTCTCTCTCTATATATATATATATATATACTATATATATATATATATATATATATATATATATATATATCTTCCTCTCACTTTGATTCTATTTATCTATAGATCTATCCATCCATCATTATATCTCTGTATGCATCCATCAACCTATTCATTCGTCCAGTCTGTTCACCCGGCAATCGATCCATAAATAAATACATCCACCCCCACCCCTCCCTTCTCCCTCTCTCTATAAATGTGTTTATGTGCGCGCATGCCGGGCACACCCACCCCCCCCCCCCCCACCTCCTTTCAATTCACATGTCCAGAGGACAATTAATGCATTTCCTTTGCCGCGCCCCATTTCCTCCGTTGTCCATACGGACACGGCCTTCCCGCCTCACATGACTAGATACAATAAACACATTTAGGCGTATCGATTAGCCGCCATACGACGGGGCAGGAGGCAAACAAGCCTGGCCTGGGAGAGACGCTTTGATGTGATGATCTCACAGTCATCTCCCTGTCTGGTACCAACTTTAACTGCGGTTATATTACCAGGCTGGTCTATGCCACATGGTTGGTTAACTACGCTCTCTCTCTCTCTCTCTCTCTCTCTCTCCTCTCATCTCTCTCTCTCTCTCTCTCTCTCTCTCTCTCTCTCTCTCTCTCTCTCCCTCCCCCCCTGTCTCTTTCACTCTATCTCACTCACTTCACTCTCTCTTCAATCTGTCTACCTAAACTTTCATTCATCCTTCCCTGCTTCCAACTTTCCTTCCATCCATCTGCAAGAATTCTTACCTACTCACACATCCGTCCGTCCACCTCGTCGGTAAATCTGTCTGCTGTCTATATATCCGCTGATCATTTTCACTTACTCTCTTTCACACACACAGTTGCGCGCGCGCACACACACACATAATCACACACACACACACACACACACACACACACAAGGACCGTCCAATCTACATGTCGCCTGCCTTCCCTAGCCAAAAGTCATCAATTCATCATCATCATACCATCGCATTTGTCTGCCCGTCCATCACACTCCCCTCCAGCCAGCCACCTACATACCTACCTACCCACCCACCTGCCCACCCATAGTCAGTAGAAAGTGGGGTGTCTAATTCGTCATGCGTCGTTGTTCCTGCAGCGATGCACCGACGTCATCTGGGGGTGACAGGTTCAAATCCCGGTCGGTAACTATAGCTTTCAATTTGTGTATGCGTCAAACAATTCTATGTGTGTTTATTTATGAACCCACCCCTTGCACACACAAACAAGCTCGTGCAACACAATGTAACACACAGGGTTAAAGTACCAGTCTCAACACACACAGGTTCACGCAGGCAAATGAAGAAGCTAACACAGCATACATAGCACAAGATACAACCATTTTTGTGAGTCTCCCTCCCACCCCCCGCTTAGAAACTACACTCCATTTCCTGACTTGTAATCGGCGCCCCTACATAACCCATCCCCTGGCTGGCTCCCCTGAGATCACAATTTCATGCTCCTCAATGGATACCGCCACCATCTCACAAGCACTATCTCTGCACTATTACCACATCCCGCAGCTGCAGCGTTAACATTTCCCATAATTTCAGATTCACGAGCCACCTCATTTTTTTTTAACATTCACCAAAATTTCAGACTCACGAGCCACCTCATTTTTTTTAACATCTTCGGTTCGTTATCACTGAAGTTCTAACTGAAGAGATGAGACTCGGTCCCCTTGGAGGATGCGCCGAGTGCTGGCCGAGTGGCCCTATCTGGAAATAGCTTTCCGGCTTGTCTTTTCTACGATCATTCTTTTCCGCGCTGGTTCATTCACGATCGTTAGAAAGTTCTTTACTGGATCGACTTCATCGGGGGGAAGCGATCATGTGTGAACAACTATTAACGTATTATTACGTGAGAAATTAGACGGTATAATGGTAAACTACTGAACGTAAACTTGCCAAGAAATCACAAACAGCCAAAGAAAAATGCTGGGGCTGGCTGCCACGTCCTTAAAGAATATGAAACTAACTTTTTTTTTAATAGATGCAAGTGGTGGACGCAGTTGAAGAGCAGTTGACAGATAGTTGCTGATTGTGGTCTCCAATGGTAGGCAGATGATCTCTTTTCGGAGACAATGATTACGGTCATCGACCAGTATGGTCACTGCTAAGAAGGAAAGCAATGGCAAACTACCTTCTTTACAGATGCCAAGACAGTGATGATACGTTTAATAGAGAATCAGAGATGATGATGATGATGATGATGATGATGATAGATACAAGGTGGAGATGCGGTCCCTGAAAAGAATGCTGCGAATACCCTGTGCCAGAGTAACTGACGACTGCCTGGAAGATACTAATGAAAATAGAACACTAAATGCAACTATAAGAAAGAGACAAAAATGTTGTATTTGTTTTTGTTGCTTTTTTTTTGGGGGGGGGGGGGGGGGGCCGCATGTGATGAGAAGAGAAGCATTAGAAACATCGTGCAGGCTAGGAAGATCAAAGAGGCAGAGGCAGACCGAGAGATGCTGGATGGACCGAGACGGTGGCATGGAGAAATACCATCAGCAGAGTCGCTCCATAGCAGCAAGGACCGCGGTCTATGCAGAGACATTAACACCCACGCCAGTTGGCCGGGCACTTGACGAAGGTAGATGTTAATAAGGTTTAGCACCATATACTCTGTAAGTCTGAGGGTGAGTAATGGGGTCCTGCACTTACTTGCTTATAGATACAAGTTTCGTCTTATGCATGCAACGACAAACGGCGACAGAATTCAGTCTAGGCCTTCGTGCTAGTGGTCATGGGTTTGAATTCGCGTAGAGTCGATTTTCAAAACTGACCCAACCTAATATGGTACCAGAAAATATCTTGAGAAGTTAAGACGGCCGGCATAATATTGACCACATAACACGTGGAATGCCAACTGGTCTATATAAACTATAGATCTAACACCATGTGCCCATGGCGCATTAGGGTGTGTAGAGGATGCTTACTTGACTGACACGTGTGTTGCCACAACAGCCGTCTCGTCAGTTTCTGAACTGATTCAGTGCCAAGTAAAAAGTACGTAAGTAGTATATATGTACAAAAGCCGCCGGTTTTGAGGCGCAAAAGCGATTTGCGCCTCAAAGGGCGATAACTCTCCGGATTTTTTAAAAAGTCAAGGGCGATAACTCGTTTTTAATAGGGTGTGGTCCGATTAGGTGTGGTCTAGTGACACTGGGTACTATAACAACATAAAAAATACAAAATAACAAACGAGTCAAGTAAGGTATATGTTTTTATTAAACCATGTATAGACAATAAAATGCATATTAAATAAGTAATGGCATAGTGGAAAATTCTGGAACGTAGTACCGGGGAGTTATACGTCGGCAACTGTGTGGGAAAATCTCCGGCGGTGTGACGGTGGTCGGTTCATAACAGACGTGGAGGGGGTGCATACGGACAAGTCATTAAGTAAAGGGTTGTAAAAACGTGGGTGAGTGGTGTGTTAAAATATTTTGAACTGTTAGCGCATTGGTGGTGTACAATAGTACGAATAGAAGGAATAAGTGCGGTGGGGATAGTAGTGGGTATGGGTTAGTGAAATTAGTTGATAAGGGTGGTTATTAGTGCTATGTAGATGTTCATAGTAGCTTATTCACTAACATAACACGTGTTACAAATGAAACCTTGAAAGCTAAAGATCGCTGATGTAATGGATATAGTGTAGTATCATTCGGTGGTAAGGGGTGGGTACCAGGTATTAGCGGTCAACAGATGGTCAAGCAGTGGTCAAGTGGTGGTCAAGTGAGAAAATTTAGGGAAAAGTGGTTATAATGATAGGGTGATGCTTAAAGGGTGGTAACATTAGTTGGTCAAATAGTGGTCAAGCAGTGGTCAAGTGGTGGTCAAGTAAGGAAAATTTTAGGGAAAAGTGGTTATAATGATATGGTGATGATTAAAAGGGTGGTAAATTAGTGGTCAAGTAGTGGTCAACCAATGGTCAAGTAGTGGTCAAGTGAGGAAATTATAGGGAAAAGTGGTTATATAATAATATGGTGATGATTAAAGGGTGGTAAATTAGTGGTCAAGTAGTGGTCAGCCAATGGTCAAGAAGTGGTCAAGTGGTCGAGTGACCACTTAAATTGTAGATGACGATGTCCCTAAGATTATGGTAGTGGTTAAAGTGATCGATGACATGGTCAAGTAGCGGTCAACCAGTGGTCAAGTGGTCGAATGAACACTTAAAAGGTAGAGAAAAGTACGTATATTGAAACGGTGATGGTAAAAGGGTCGACAACGTGGTCAAGCAGTGCTCAACCAGTGGTCAACCGCTCAAGTAAGAAAATTGTAGGGTATGGTACGTGTAGTGAAACAGAGATGAATAAATTAAGTAGTGACGTTGTCAAGTAGTGATCAAGTAGCGGGCAAGTACTGGTCAAATGGTCGAGTGACCACTTAAATTGTAAGGGAAAGTAGTGTAGTGAACCTGTGTTGGTTACAGTGATCGATGACGTGCTCAAGTAGTGGCCAAGTAGTGGTAAATGTCGAATGACTACTTAAATTGTCGGTGAAAGTAGGTATGGTGACATGGTGATGATCAAGAGTTGGTCAAGTGGTGCTCAAATAGTGGTCAAGTAGTGGTCAAGTAGTCGAATGACCACTTAAATTATAGGATATGGTACGTGTAGTGAACGGTGATGGTAAAATAAGTAAGGACATAGTCAAATAGTGGTCAAGTACTGGTGAAGTAGTGATCAAGTGGTCGAAGGATCACTTAAATTGTAGGGTATGGTATGTGTAGTGACATGATGATGGTTAAAGTGATCGATGAAATGATCAAGACGTTATGCCGACTGCTAAGTTCAGAAAGTAATGTCCTTACTATCGGCAATTTCCCTGACAGGAGCGCCTCGAACACTGATTTTGTATTGATCAATAGCAACCTATTGGTACAGTCGACACACATGGACACTAGTTACAGCGGTCAAAGATGGCGTCGCACCCTATCACACATGGGTAATTGCTACAACCAGACTACGTCTCATTCGCTAAAACTGGTCAAATACGGACTTGCAGTCGATCCCATGTGTAATGGTACATCCAAGAAAAGGCTCACTGACTAAAACAATCAAGAATTCCCTGCTTCCGATAACATGTATAATGGTACAGCCAGAACACGGGGTTAATGATTCAACTGGTCAAAGATGGCGATGGATCCAGTGACACGCATAACGATACACGTGGAACACGTAGCTAATAACCGAAATGTTCAAAGACGGCGGCGAATCCGGTCACAGGGGTAATGGTACATCTTAGACACGTGGTTAAGAGGGAAACTATAGAAAAAGGGTGTTCTATCGGTTGTCGAGTCAAGGAACCTAACGTATGATGATCACTGTGTATAGGAGTGAATACACTGCATCACCAACATTGCATCCGAAGGCTAAAAGGGTCACCCTTCTCTCTCTCTCTCTCCTTTCTATAACCGTGTAGTCCTAGTGTTATCCGGTTACACCAAAGGACACTCGGGCATCAATACAACATAAACTGGTCTCGAAAACCCCATACGCGCATGTAAACAAATCACCACAGTGTCCGACTAAGCCTTTCTCATATTCATAGTACAGAGCTGTGATCACAGAGGCTAGTCGGGGAAATCGTATCTGTACGTAACAACTATCGGGTCATACAGCGACGAGTGGGTAGTGGGTGTTAACAGATGCACACAAACACAACAAACTGCCCCGATTCAACCTTAGGCAATGCACGTAACATGACAGGTCACATGTCCGCCGTCATAATCAGCGACGTTATCACGTATCAAATTAGATAGCCACACATTCATTTCCATTCTATGTGTCCATAGTGTCTTTACATCTTTCTCCAGAAAACCATTTCCAAGACCAATATATGTTTTTTGTCAGTGTACCTGCTTAGTGCCACACTTCACAACCAGACAAAAGTACACGTTCTATGTACCACTTCAACCGTCAAATAAGAAAATATGTTAGACAAATATAAAATTATTGGTCAAATACAGAAATATATCACCCAAACTTATAAAAAGTAGGAACATATGTTAACCAAATGGAAAATATCTAGCCAAATAGGAAAGTTGTTAGCCAATAGAAAAAAATATTGACCACGTAACGATATATCTTGTCCACACTTATGAAAAGTAGGGAAATTTGTTAGTCAAATGAGAAAAAAGATTGACCAAGTAACGAAATACCCAAACCAAACTTATGAAAAGTACGAAACTTTGTTAAGCAAGTATGAAAATATATCGACCAAACAGAGAAATATATCACCCAAACTTATAAAAAGTAGGAACATATTTTAACCAAAGGGAAAATACATTGGCCAAATAGGAAAATTTGTTAGCCAAAGGAGACAAAAGATTGACCAAGTAACGAAATTCCCCAACCAAACTTATGAAAAGTACGAAACTTTGTTAAGCAAGTATGAAAAGGTATCGTCCAAATAAAGAAATATAGCACCCAAACTTATAAAAAGTAGGAACATATGTTAATCAAATGGAAAATATCTTGGCCAAATAGGAAAATTTGTTAGCCAAATGGGGAAAATATTGTCCAAGTGACGAAATACCCCCCCCCCCCCCCCCCCCCCCAACAAACTTAGGAAAAGTACGAAACTTTGTTAAGCAAGTATGAAAAGGTATCGTCCAACAGAGAAATATATCACCCAAACTTTATAAAATGTAGGAACATATGTTAACCACAGAGAAAATACCTTGGCCAAATAGGAAAATGTGTTAGCCAAATGAGAAAAAAGATTGACCAAGTAACGAAATACCCCCCAATAAACTTATGAAAAGTACGAAACTTTGTTAAACAAGTATGAAAAGGTATCGACCAAACAGAGAAATATATCACCTACACTTATAAAAAGTAAGAACATATGTTAACCAAATGGAAAATATCTTGGCCAAATAGGAAAATTTGTTAGCCAAATGGGGAAAATATTGTCCAAGTAACGAAATATCCCCCAACAAACTTAGGAAAAGTACGAAACTTTGTTAAGCAAGTATGAAAAGATATCGACCAAACAGAGAAATATATCACCCAAACTTATAAAAAGTAGGAACATATGTTAACCAAATGGAAAATATCTTGGCCAAATAATAAACTTTGTTAGCCAAATAGAAAAAATATTGACCACGTAACGATATATCTTGTCCACACTTATGAAAAGTAGGAAAATGTGTTAGCCAAATGGGGAAAATATTGACCACGTAACGAAATACCCCCCAACAAACTTAGGAAAAGTACGAAAACTTTGTTAAGCAAGTATGAAAAGGTATCGACCAAACAGAGAAATATATCACCCAAACTTATAAAAAGTAGGAACATATGTTAACCAAATGGAAAATATCTTGGCCACATAGGAAATATTGTTAGCCAAATAGAAAAAATATTGACCACGTAACGATATATCTTGTCCACACTTATGAAAAGTAGGGAAATTTGTTAGTCAAATGGGGAAAATATTGACCACGTAACGAAATACCCCCCCCCCCCCCCCCCCCCCCCCCCCCAAAAAAAAAAAAACTTAGGAAAAGTACGAAACTTTGTTAAGCAAGTATGAAAAGGTATCGGCCAAACAGAGAAATATATCACCCAAACTTATAAAAAGTAGGAACATATGTTAACCAAATGGAAAATATCTTGGCCAAATAGGAAAATTTGTTAGCCAAATAGAAAAAAATATTGACCACGTAACGATATATCTTGTCCACACTTATGAAAAGTAGGGAAATTTGTTAGTCAAATGGGGAAAATATTGACTACGTAACGAAAAAACCCCCAACAAACTTAGGAAAAGTACGAAACTTTGTTAAGCAAGTATGAAAAGGTATCGGCCAAACAGAGAAATATAACACCCAAACTTATGAAAAGTAGGAAACTTTGTTAGCCAAAGTGAAAAAACCTAGGTCAAGTAAGAAAATTCTGATAGCCAAATGTGAAAAGTGTCGGCCAAATACAGAAATTGCTCAACCAAACGTATAAAACGTAGGAAAATTGTTATTCAAACGGGAAAGCTATTGAACAACTAGGAAAATGTAATAGTCAAAGAAGAATAATATTGAACAAGTAATGAAATATATCATTCAAACTTATGAAAAGTAGGAAGCCTTGATAACCAAATGTGAAAAATATCACTCAAAGAGAGAAATAGCTCGCCCCAACGTATAAAAAGTAGGAAAATTGTCGGCCAAAGGGGAAAAAGTTAGACCAAATACAGAAATATCTCGACCAAACTTATAAAAATCTAGGAAAAAATAGTACCCAACACAACTAAAAGGCTGACTAAAGTTATAAATCCAAACTTATAAAATAACCAAATAGGAAAACATATTGACCAAGTACAGACATATATCAATCAAACTTATAAACTTGTCGTCCAAAGTGATAAAAAACAAAGAAAGGCTGTCAGCCAGTCTAAGAAATAGGTATGGAAAAGTAAGTCGACCAAGCTCAGAAAAAAAAAGAAAAAAAAAGGAAATAAAAATATAACTTCTGTAGTCTTGGTCGACTTACTTTTCCATACCTATTTCTTAGACTGGCTGACAGCCTTTCTTTGTTTCTTATCACTTTGGACGACAAGTTTATAAGTTTGATTGATATATGTCTGTACTTGGTCAATATGTTTTCCTATTTGGTTATTTTTATAAGTTTGGATTTATAACTTTAGTCAGCCTTTTAGTTGTGTTGGGTACTATTTTTTCCTAGATTTTTATAAGTTTGGTCGAGATATTTCTGTATTTGGTCTAACTTTTTCCCCTTTGGCCGACAATTTTCCTACTTTTTATACGTTGGGGCGAGCTATTTCTCTCTTTGAGTGATATTTTTCACATTTGGTTATCAAGGCTTCCTACTTTTCATAAGTTTGAATGATATATTTCATTACTTGTTCAATATTATTCTTCTTTGACTATTACATTTTCCTAGTTGTTCAATAGCTTTCCCGTTTGAATAACAATTTTCCTACGTTTTATAAGTTTGGTTGAGCAATTTCTGTATTTGGCCGACACTTTTCACATTTGGCTATCAGAATTTTCTTACTTGACCTAGGTTTTTTTCACTTTGGCTAACAAAGTTTCCTACTTTTCATAAGTTTGGGTGTTATATTTCTCTGTTTGGCCGATACCTTTTCATACTTGCTTAACAAAGTTTCGTACTTTTCCTAAGTTTGTTGGGGGGTATTTCGTTACGTAGTCAATATTTTCCCCATTTGACTAACAAATTTCCCTACTTTTCATAAGTGTGGACAAGATATATCGTTACGTGGTCAATATTTTTTTCTATTTGGCTAACAAATTTTCCTATTTGGCCAAGATATTTTCCATTTGGTTAACATATGTTCCTACTTTTTATAAGTTTGGGTGATATATTTCTCTGTTTGGCCGATACCTTTTCATACTTGTTTAACAAAGTTTCGTACTTTTCCTAAGTGTTTTTTTTTTGGGGGGGGGGGGGGGGGGGGTATTTCGTTACGTGGTCAATATTTTCCCCATTTGACTAACAAATTTCCCTACTTTTCATAAGTGTGGACAAGATATATCATTACGTGGTCAATATTTTTTCTATTTGGCTAACAATATTTCCTATGTGGCCAAGATTTTTTCCATTTGGTTAACATATGTTCCTACTTTTTATAAGTTTGGGTGATATATTTCTCTGTTTGGTCGATACCTTTTCATACTTGCTTACCAAAGTTTTCGTACTTTTCCTAAGTTTGTTGGGGGGTATTTCGTTACGTGGTCAATATTTTCCCCATTTGGCTAACAAATTTTCCTACTTTTCATAAGTGTGGACAAGATATATCGTTACGTGGTCAATATTTTTTCTATTTGGCTAACAAATGTTATTATTTGGCCAAGATATTTTCCATTTGGTTAACATATGTTCCTACTTTTTATAAGTTTGGGTGATATATTTCTCTGTTTGGTCGATATCTTTTCATACTTGCTTAACAAAGTTTCGTACTTTTCCTAAGTTTGTTGGGGGATATTTCGTTACTTGGACAATATTTTCCCCATTTGGCTAACAAATTTTCCTATTTGGCCAAGATATTTTCCATTTGGTTAACATATGTTCTTACTTTTTATAAGTGTAGGTGATATATTTCTCTGTTTGGTCGATACCTTTTCATACTTGTTTAACAAAGTTTCGTACTTTTCATAAGTTTTTTGGGGGTATTTCGTTACTTGGTCAATCTTTTTTCTCATTTGGCTAACAAATTTTCCTATTTGGCCAAGGTATTTTCTCTGTGGTTAACATATGTTCCTACATTTTATAAGTTTGGGTGATATATTTCTCTGTTTGGACGATACCTTTTCATTCTTGCTTAACAAAGTTTCGTACTTTTCCTAAGTTTGTTGGGGGGGGGGGGGGGTATTTCGTCACTTGGACAATATTTTCCCCATTTGGCTAACAAATTTTCCTATTTGGCCAAGATATTTTCCATTTGATTAACATATGTTCCTACTTTTTATAAGTTTGGGTGCTATATTTCTCTGTTTGGACGATACCTTTTCATACTTGCTTAACAAAGTTTCGTACTTTTCATAAGTTTGGTTGGGGAATTTCGTTACTTGGTCAATCTTTTTTCTCCTTTGGCTAACAAATTTTCCTATTTGGCCAATGTATTTTCCCTTTGGTTAAAATATGTTCCTACTTTTTATAAGTTTGGGTGATATATTTCTCTGTTTGGTCGATACATTTTCATACTTGCTTAACAAAGTTTCGTACTTTTCATAAGTTTGGTTTGGGTATTTCGTTACTTGGTCAATCTTTTTTCTCATTTGACTAACAAATTTCCCTACTTTTCATAAGTGTGGACAAGATATATCGTTACGTGGTCAATATTTATTTCTATTTGGCTAACAACTTTTCCTATTTGGCTAAGATATTTTCCATTTGGTTAACATATGTTCCTACTTTTTATAAGTTTGGGTGATATATTTCTGTATTTGACCAATAATTTTTATATTTTGTCTACCATATTTTCTTATTTGACGGTTGAAGTGGTACATAGAACGTGTACTTTTGTCTGGTTGTGAAGTGTGTCACTAAGCAGGTACACTGACAAAAAACATATATTGGTCTTGGAAATGGTTTTCTGGAGAAAGATGTAAAGACACTATGGACACATAGAACGGAAATGAAAGTGTGGCTATCTAATTTGATACGTGATAACGTCGCTGATTATGACGGCGGACGTGTGACCTGTCATGTTACGTGCATTGCCTAAGGTTGAATCGGGGCAGTTTGTTGTGTTTGTGTGCATCTGTTAACACCCACTACCCACTCGTCGCTGTATGACCCGATAGTTGTTACGTACAGATACGATTTCCCCGACTAGCCTCTGTGATCACAGCTCTGTACTATGAATATGAGAAAGGCTTAGTCGGACACTGTGGTGATTTGTTTACATGCGCGTATGGGGTTTTCGAGACCAGTTTATGTTGTATTGATGCCCGAGTGTCCTTTGGTGTAACCGGATAACACTAGGACTACACGGTTATAGAAAGGAGAGAGAGAGAGAGAAGGGTGACCCTTTTAGCCTTCGGATGCAATGTTGATGATGCAGTGTATTCACTCCTATACACAGTGATCATCATACGTTAGATTCCTTGACTCGACAACCGATAGAACACCCTTTTTCTATAGTTTCCCTCTTAACCACGTGTCTAAGATGTACCATTACCCCTGTGACCGGATTCGCCGCCGTCTTTGAACATTTCGGTTATTAGCGACGTGTTCCACGTGTATCGTTATGCGTGTCACTGGATCCATCGCCATCTTTGACCAGTTGAATCATTAACCCCGTGTTCTGGCTGTACCATTATACATGTTATCGGAAGCAGGGAATTCTTTGATTGTATTAGTCAGTGAGCCTTTTCTTGGATGTACCATTACACATGGGATCGACTGCAAGTCCGTATTTGACCAGTTTTAGCGAATGAGACGTAGTCTGGTTGTAGCAATTACCCATGTGTGATAGGGTGCGACGCCATCTTTGACCGGCTGTAACTAGTGTCCATGTGTGTCGACTGTACCACTAGGTGCTATTGATCAATACAAAATCAGTGTTCGAGGCGCTCCTGTCAGGGAAATTGCCGATAGTAAGGACATTACTTTCTGAACTTAGCAGTCGGCATAACGTCTTGATCATTTCATCGATCACTTTAACCATCATCATGTCACTACACATACCATACCCTACAATTTAAGTGATCCTTCGACAACTTGATCACTACTTCACCAGTACTTGACCACTATTTGACTATGTCCTTACTTATTTTACCATCACCGTTTCACTACACGTACCATATCCTATAATTTAAGTGGTCATTCGACTACTTGACCACTACTTGACCACTATTTGAGCACCACTTGACCAACTCTTGATCATCACCATGTCACCATACCTACTTTCACCGACAATTTAAGTAGTCATTCGACCATTTACCACTACTTGGCCACTACTTGAGCACGTCATCGATCACTGTAACCAACACAGGTTCACTACACGTACTTTCCCTTACAATTTAAGTGGTCACTCGACCATTTGACCAGTACTTGCCCGCTACTTGATCACTACTTGACAACGTCACTACTTAATTTATTCATCTCTGTTTCACTACACGTACCATACCCTACAATTTTCTCACTTGAGCGGTTGACAACTGGTTGAGCACTACTTGACCACTGCTTGACCACGTTGTCGACCCTTTTACCATCACCGTTTCAATATACGTACTTTTCTCTACCTTTTAAGTGTTCATTCGACCACTTGACCACTGGTTGACCGCTACTTGACCATGTCATCGATCACTTTAACCACTACCATAATCTTAGGGACATCGTCATCTACAATTTAAGTTGTCACTCGACCACTTGACCACTACTTGACCATTGGCTGACCACTACTTGACTACTAATTTACCACCCGTTAATCATCACCATATCATTATAACTACTTTTCCCTAAAATTTCCTCACTTGACCACTACTTGACCATTGGTTGACCACTACTTGACCACTAATTTACCACCCTTTAATCATCACCATATCATTATAACCACTTTTCCCTAAAATTTTCCTTACTTGACCACCACTTGACCACTGCTTGACCACTATTTGACCACTAATTTACCACCCTTTAAGCATCACCCTATCATTATAACCACTTTTCCCTAAAATTTCCTCACTTGACCACTGCTTGACCATCTGTTGACCGCTAATACCTGGTACCCACCCCTTACCACCGAATGATACTACACTATATCCATTACAATCAGCGATCTTTAGCTTTCAAGGTTTCATTTGTAACACATGTTATGTTAGTGAATAAGCTACTATGAACATCTACATAGCACTAATAACCACCCTTATCAACTAATTTCACTAACCCATACCCACTACTATCCCCACCACACCTATTCCTTCTATTCGTACTATTGTACACCACCAATGCGCTAACAGTTCAAAATATTTTAACACACCACTCACCCACGTTTTTACAACCCTTTACTTAATGACTTTTCCGTATGCACCCCCTCCACGTCTGTTATGAACCGACCACCGTCACACCCGCCGGAGATTTTCCCACACTTGCCGACGTATAACTCCCCGGTACTACGTTCCAGAATTTTCCACTATGCCATTACTTATTTAATATGCATTGTATTGTCTATACATGGTTTAATAAAAACATATACCTTACTTGACTCTTTTGTTATTTTGTATTTTTTATGTTGTTATAGTACCCAGTGTCACTAGACCACACCTACTCGGACCACACCTATTAAAAACGAGTTATCGCCCTTGACTTTTTAAAAAATCCGGAGAGTTATCGCCCTTTGAGGCGCAAATCGCTTTTGCGCCTCAAAACCGGCGGCTTTTGTACATATATACTACTTACGTATGTACCACACATTGCGTACAATCAAATTAACAAGTATTATAATATAAATTTCCATTCACTGAGCACTGAAATTGTGGAAGATACCACGGAACAAAACAGATAACACGATGACGTTAGCATGGCCATGTGTCGCCCTTCTGTAGAAATTTGGCGTCACATGTGGCGATATATTATCCTTCGACACTGAATCAGTTAAGATTCTACATCTGTGTCTCCTTGTTTCCTAATACATCTTTTAAGCCTGCCTCTAGTGGCCCGCACTATCGACCCGCGAGTCTAATGTGTATTACTGTAGTGCTGTTGAAGTAAACTAAGTAATGGACCCTCTTATACGCTTAGGACATCCGTGGCGAGGGCGTTGCCAACGTGGTTCGTAATTCCGCTCACCTGCGACCGAAATACAGATGTGCGCGATTTGGCAGCAGACCGCGTTGCACTGGGTTTTAACGAATTGGTATGGGAGCCGGTCGTTCAGAAATCAATGGCAAACTACTGAACGTAAACTTACCAAGAGATCACAACAGCAGTACCATGCTGGTGTTGATAGCGATGTGTTATAAAGGATATGTAAACAAACAAACAAACAAAAATGGCAGAGTAAAGGACCTTACACGCGCCTTAAGACATACTGAATATATGGCAAGTAGGCAGAGTAAAAGACCGTATACGCAGCTTAAGACATACTGAATATATGGCAAGTAGGCAGAGTAAAAGACCGTACACGCGGCTTAAGACATACTGAATATATGGCAAGTAGGCAGAGTAAAGGACCGTACACGCGCCTTAAGACATACTGAATATATAGCAAGTAGGCAGAGTAAAGGACCGTACACGCGCCTTAAGACTGAATACTGTATATGGCAAGTTGGCAGAGTAAAGGACCCTACACGCGCCTTAAGACATACTGAATACTGTATATGGCAAGCAGGCAGAGTAAAGGACCTTTCATGCGCCTTCCGGGGTGTTGAGTGTATGCTGCTAGCTTATGGTTGCCAGACATTCCGGTTTTTTCCCCGGATCTCCAGTATTTTATTTTCCTTCACGAAAAATGTTGTCATGATGCTCGTTTGTCTTAGTTGTTTTCTTCCCATAGCAAATGACAGATTTAATTCAATCAAACTTCTGCTCAACTTTCAGCTAGGAGGACTCTTTCATTCTGTGGTTAGCCAGAATCGTGGTCATCGCATTCCGGACATGTACCTAGAAGCTCAGATTTAATCCCAAACATCCCCGGCAGCGTATATCCACGAAACTGTTTTATTTAATCACTTCCGATGTCCACACTAGTAAATACAGTAGTTCAGTTTTCACTGCCCCTCTGTGACGAGTATGGCTAGTCGGTTTCTGCCTGTTGTGGCTTGTTCGGTGTTAGTTGTAAGCATTTAACACCGTGATCCCAGTGTCGTGTGACTTTAACTGATTCAGTGGCAAACAAAAAAAAAAACATAGGTTTAAACCAAAAACGATAAACAGTCAAATAATCAAGTATTGTAATGTAAATTTCCGTTCACTTGGCGTTGAAATTGCGGAAGATATCGACGAAAGAAAACAAATAACACGATGACCCTAGTACGGTGATATATCGTCCTTCTGGCGAAATGATAGGTCACATTTGGCGATAGATTTATTATCCCTCGACACCGAATAAATTAATGAAGTTCTTATTTCATATTTGCGGTAATAATTCAAGTATTTTTATTAGCGTGTCAACGGATTTCAAAATGCCGAAGAGAAAGTGTTCATTGAACAAATTAAAAATGCAATACTCAGAAGAAGAATGGTCTCTCATAAAACCAGGAAGAAATGGCCGTGAACTAGAGTTAACATATGCAAATGTTCCATTCCCATTTCGCATGGAGGAAGCGCGGGCATAACAGATCACAATGGAAGCGCGAAGCACAAATTGATGACGTATAGTGCAAGCATTTCAAGAAGAATGGGTGGCTATTTAATGTCCAAGTGATCAGAACAGGATAACAATAGAGACGGTGGCATAATCAACAGAAATGCCACCATACCTTAAACATCATATGTAGTGACAGTAGTCATTTTTTCAACATCTTTCATTCTTCTTATTCTTAACAAAAATGTCCCAATTTCTCAGTCACATAATCTGGCAACCATATGTTGGCTCTATATTTTTGTGAGATGTCAGACGGTGCGTGATGGCGTTTACATGCATCCATTGTGGACGGACATTTACAGCGCGAATTGGTCTGATCAGTCACATTCGTATCCGCCAAGGGTTGTAGTTATTATGCCTTTTTTGAAGCACAATGTAACAAACTATCGCCTGTCAAGACAAGGTACCAGTAATTTTATAGACTAACCGCCGCTCGATGAATGATGTGTTTACTATCACTCAGACGGCCGACTTAGCTTTCCAGGACATTTCATGGTACCCAAATTAGTAGTTGGGGTGGCAGTAACGTTGTTGTGACAGCAGCATTAGTAGTAGTGATGATGGTGGTGTTGATGGTAGTGGTAGTGTATTAGCGGCAGAGGAGATGGTAGCGTTAGTGATACTAGTTTTAGCAGTAATAGTAATATCAGCGACAACTGTAGTAGTAGTAGTAGTAGTAGTAGTAGTAGTAGTAGTAGTAGTAGTAGTAGTAGTAGTAGTAGTAGTAGTAGTAGTAGTAGTAGTAGTAGTAGTAGTATCATTAGTAGCAGCAACAGCAGTAGTGATAGTAGCAGCAACAGCAGTAAACTGTTTTGTGAATTAGTGAATACAGTGCGGTATTGAACAAGTACGATGGTATTTCATCAATTGGCTATTGTTTCACCGAACAACAGTTTGCCCATTCATCTGGAGTCTGCCCACATCAGAGACAACAGCAACCGCACTAACACGCGCAGCCTTCACTTCCTGCCCCACTGACGGACTATTCAGCTACTTAGTCCAGATCTCGCACAGTTTCCGTGACCGACCGTCCGCCGAGGCCCGTGTACACGCGAGGCTGAGCTTAACAAACAGCGCATGACAGGGAGTCTTGAGCCTGGTCTGGTTACAAGAAATAGCCATTAAGAAGTTGGGACTAAATGTCACTTGTCAATAGTTTGACAAGACGGTGGGGTCCGGACAAGTGGTTCGTTAACCTGTAACATATGTAGGTAGGATTGTGTTGTAACATATGTAGGTAAGATTGTGTTGTAACTTATGTAGGTAGGAGTGTGTTGTTCGCAAAATAAAGAGCGGTTAGTACAGGAAAGGGGGGGGGGGGGGGGGGGGAAGAGGGGACTGGTATTATTGTGTGCATTGATAAATACTGGGAGGGAGGGAGGGAGGGAGGGAGAGAAGGAAGGAAGGAGGGGGAGAGAGAAGGAAGGAAGGAGTGGGGGTGGGACTGGTATTATTGTGTGCATTGATAATTACTGGGAGGGGGAGGGAGAGAAGGAAGGAGGGAGAGAGAGAAGGAAGGAAGGAGGGGGAGAGAGAAGGAAGGAAGGAGTGGGGGTGGGACTGGTATTATTGTGTGCATTGATAAATACTGGGAGGGAGGGACGGAGAGAAGGAAGGAAGGAGGGGGAGAGAGAAGGAAGGAAGGAGTGGGGGTGGGACTGGTATTATTGTGTGCATTGATAAATACTGGGAGGGGGAGGGAGAGAAGGAAGGAGGGAGAGAGAGAAGGAAGGAAGGAGGGGGAGAGAGAAGGAAGGAGGGGGAGAGAGAAGGAAGGAAGGAGGGGGAGAGAGGGAAGAGAAGGGGAGAGAGGGGAAAGAGAGAGTGAGAAAGATTCAGCGAGGGAAGAGGGAGAGAGAGGGAGCAGTGAGGAGCGAGAGGGAGCTAGGGAGAGAGAGACAAAGGAAGATGAAGAGACATAGGGAGAGAGAGAGACAAATAGACAGAGAAAAAAAAAAGAGGGACAGGCTAAAAGCTTAGCACCCGTCCAGTACAAACGTATCTTAGTACGAACCCTGTTTGACCTAGTCTGGAAGACATAAACTCAAGACCCACTGACAGAGGAATCTCTGTCATAAAGCGACCCCACTCCGACTTCTAGAGTACTTGTAATGTACGTCCCCAAATCAAAAACGAAAGGAAGTCATCCTTTCAGTCAAACAGATCAGAGTGGGGAAGGATCCCGTTACGCCGCGTTCAGGAGAGAAAGTTTAAGCGCACTAAACCTCTAGGCCACGCAGATCCCCAGTGGCGAGTCACCTGGAAGACTTGAGTATTAGCTCTTAAGCTCAATGAATCGGCGTTAAGATCGTCTGAGACCACGTCTTACTGCCATCTATGGGGAAGGAATTTGGGTGGATACTTTCCTCTCCGCCCCATACCCAGGTACCATCTCCGCGGGGACTCCTGCAGAATCCCCCCCCCCCCTCCCCCCTCGCCGTTGGTCTTGTGTCTGAACCCGAATCGAGACGGACTCTTTTAACAAGTGACCTGGGCGACCTGAGAATGTCATGGGAAGAAAAGAGGACTGGCGTGATATTTACCACACCAATCATCGAGGGCCAGCTGTTCTATACACATAATATGGGCAAGCACCGCATAGTATTCATTCATTCAGTAGCATGTCCTTTGCAGAACCTCGCTCCCATAACAACCTTCCGGAAAACCTATCGATCATAAGCAAGATGTCCCGCGTCCGATACACTCCATCCGAAGATCATCTGCCACATCCTGCACCCATCTTGTCTTTGGCCTTCCTCTTCCTCTCTTCCCAGGCATATAGCCCTCCATTATACCATATAGTATATATATAGTTAATACACCATCAGGCGAGTCAAAGGGTCCTTGGCTCGCACTGCCTGTGATGGACTCGTACTGCCTGTGATGACTCGTACTGCCTGTGATGACTCGCACTGCCTGTGATGGAACTACTAACGGTCCATGTTTTACACGTCCATAGCGCATCGGGAATTTAGAGCTAGATTTGTTTTCAGACCAAACGGCACTCAGTGGCTGATGTGATCGGCCGCCTTTACTTCCCAGACAATTCCTGATATCAATGTTAGGCAAGTCGGCCTGGGAGCCCAGGTCAATTTCAAACATTCTAAACCGTCTTGATGCGGATCGAACGTAGAACCACGGGTACGGCAGGCGAGCGATTTTAGCCGTTACCCACCACGGATTCCATGTGAGAGGAGGCTCATTCATTCATTCATTCATTCATTCATTCATTCAATCATTCGGGAAGCTGCGATAAATATAACGGCGCCGCCATAAGGACAACATCAGCAGGCGGCAAATACAAGAATAAATAACGGGATATCACACTTGTGATCTGAAGTCATTCCCGGCAAATACTTTGATATGTGGTTTTATAAACGAATGATAAGAACACCGGGGACGGGTAGAAATTGCGTCCGCTCGGTATGAACTCAAGTGTAGTCAATTCACGCGCTGCTTCTTCTAGTACACTGGTCTGATTTTGCGTGTTGAGTAGCTTTCCTTATTACCAGTGACTCTTGCCATCAGGCGAACTACATCCGACTTCTGAAGTACTTGTAATGTACGTCCCCCGTGCTGACCTTGACATGCTCACAAAGAGAAGTAGTTACCAGCATCAGAAATAGACGTCACATTCTGTGTGTATGTCATGAGAAGAGGAAAGGTGGAGTATGTCGTCACAACGGGAAGGTTGAAGGGCAAGAGAGGCAGTGAGAGACCAATAGAGAAGGTGCTGGACAGTTGGACATCAGGGCATACAGGAGCATCGTTATCAGAAATGACTGCACATGAGACAGAAAGCTATCGACAGACATGATCACGAAAGCCACACGGCATGGACTATAAAAAGGCATTTTAATGCCATTCCCAGGAGCCATTACCCCATATGGACAATGAGGATAAAACCGTGGACAACTGCTTTTGCGGCTGACTCAATCAGAGGACAATCATTCTGAGCCGGTAATGGACCCTTGAGGTTGAACGGGGTAAGGGTAATGGTAGAATCGAATCAAAAAACAAAACAAAATTTAAAAAAAAAAAACATCCGGGCCATGACTTTCGCTGGGTTTCTCGCTAGTG
>JACEFZ010011574.1:0-82500 GCA_014155875.1 Cepaea nemoralis | reverse complement strand
ACACGGAACGACACTATCTAATGCCACCCATCGGGCGAGTCAACTATTCCTCCCCACAACGCTTGGTGGTAAAAGTAGATGATGATGATGATGATGATGATGATGATGATGAGATGAAGATGATGATGATGAGATGAAGATGATGATGATGATGATGATGACTGGCCTAATCCCAGCGAGAAGGAAGGTGCCGCGCTGAATCATGACCTGGTTAAGTTCTAAAACGCCTTTCCGCAGAAGTAAAGGTCTGGTACTGGGCTCGCACAGTCGGCTTGTTTCTGAGCTGGGAAAGTGGAAGGAGAGCTCGGCAACACAATCCCCGCACCACCAACCTCACTCCCATAGATGTGAGTACTTCTCAGGACCCAAATGATCTAAACACCAATGCGTGGAGTGGCTTGTCTCCACTTCTGGAGAGGCTGATTCAGAGGAGAGTAAGCAAAGGGTTTGAACGACACTCAACACGTTGGGTAAGACACAGGCGGAAATAAATGAGTCTGCCACTGGTACATCAGCATGGGAACTCTTAGCTGCTGAAGGGGGAGACTGAACACGCGTGGGAATGTCTCGTGTGTAGATATGCTGATCTTGTGATTATACACACCGTCATGCCCTGGGCAGAAAATCCATTATAAGCATGTCATATATCCTTCCGTCCTGTATGATTAGTGTCATTATTTCACAGAATATAGTGCTACGGACCACATATGTAATAGTGTAATAGTAATAGCCTGTAATAGTTTCGGGTAATTTACATAATATGTAAATATTATGTGATGTTCAATATATATATATATATATATATATATATATATATATATATATATATATATATATATATATATATATATTATATATATATATATATATATATCACATTACACATGGAGGTTTCTGGAGCGCGCCTAGCGTGTGCAGAGAACATTTGAAACACCGGCTGACGGTTTTACCTTAGCGCTTCCAACACGGTACAGCACGCGTCACTGGGGCGAGAGAAGGATAACAAAAATATAATGGTAAACTATGAATCATTTTCCAAAACAGTTCACAAGCCAACAATCAAAATAGGGTTATTTTTCTGTTTAACGGGTAATGTTATGTGGGTGAATATATGTTAGGAAGCTTGTACCATTTGCCGAAAGTTTGTAATTCCAATAGGCGATGTAGGAAATCTTATATCAGGGGCACAGCTTCTATTATTGCTACAGTTTCTGTTGTGTTACAATAGTAACTATCACTACAATAATAACTGCTGCTACAGCGGCTGCTGCTTCCGCCGCTACTACTACTACTGTACAAAAATTATCTACTACAAATTCAGCTTTAGTAGTAGTGGTAGTAGCAGCAGCAGCAGTTGGGAGTAACAGTAGCAACAGTTTTAATAATGGTTGTGCTAACAGCCGTAGAAGTTGCACTAACACCACCACCACCACCACCACCACCAGAAGCCTGTAGTAGTAGTAGTAGTAGTAGTAGTAGTAGTAGTAGTAGTAGTATAAGACCTGCTTTCACTATCCCTAAGCTGCAGACTCCGACACTTCTTCATAATACAACAATCAGGCAATACCATTGATGATAACGTTTCAACACAAGCTACTAGTACTAGCGGCGCCGATGGAGGGAAACAGTTTGGGAATCACTGTGCCGAGATAAGCTTAGGGAGAAAAGTGGAAACTCGGAAATATCAAAACCTTCAGACGTCTTTCAGCAGCAAGTCACGGAAGGTGAACGCAGGGAACCGCTCTCACCTTAATCTAAATACCAGGGCTGTTACCTTTGTTGCTGTAGCTGTTTCCGTCCCTGGTTATTACTTTATGAACATAACAATGTGGATCCTCTGAAGGGTTTACGGTAATATATAGCTACGTGGGATTCTTCTTCTTCTTCTTCCTTTTCTTTCTTCCTTCTTATTCTTCCTTCCTTCTTCTTCCTTCTTCCTTGTTCTTCCTTCCTTCTTCACCCTTCTTCTTTTTCTTCTACTCTTTATCCCTCAATGGGGAATAGGCCCTTATCAAACCCAAGCCAAGACGGCCTATCCTTTGCTATCTCCTGTGATTCCTTCCATGTTCGCCCAATATTATAAGTCTCTTCTCCACTATTACTTTGTTTCTGCCGCTATTTCGTTCGCCTTATGGTTTCCAGGAAGTAAACACAGATCTATATCGTTGCTTTATTGGCTACACAAAAGTTTTCAATAAAGTGAGACATGTCGACATGATAAGGATGCTTGAAGATCTACAAATTGATGCAAAAGACCGTGACTTGTAAAAAACATATATTGGAAACAACAAGCTGCTATCAGAATTGATAACAATGTAGGTAAATATCAGCCTATTAAAAGAGGTGTGAGACAGGGGTGTATAATGTCTCCAGATCTTTTTTCCCTGTACAGTGAAAATATTTTCAGAAATATAAAAGATATGGAAGGAATCAACATTGGTGGACGATACACCAATAACATTAGATATGCAGATGATACAGTCTTGATTGCAGACAATGAACAGGACCTGCAAAATTTAGTAGATGCGGTTGTTGCACTCAGTTAACAACCAGGGTTAGAACTGAATATTAAGAAGACACACATTATGGTCGTCACTGGGAAGAAGGAAATACCACAATATGATATACGAGTAAATGGGCATATTCTTAAGCAAGTGAATCGATACAGTTATCTCGGCACAGTAACGACTGATGGGAGATGCCTTGAAGAAATTAGAACAAGAATTGCCATTTCGAAGGTAGCCTTTTCCAAGATCAAAAACATACTGACCAATAAAAAGATATCAATTGAAACCGAGAACAATAGTGTTGAAGTGCTACACAGAGCCTGAACTTTTGTATGGATGTGAAGCGTGGCCAATAAGCAGTCAAGCTGAAAAACAGCTGATGGATGTGGAAATGTGGTTTCTGAGGAGAATGCAAAGAATACCATGGACAGGCAATGAACAAGTCCTTCAAGAAACAAATGAAGATCGTAAACTGATTAGAGACATTAGACGAAGACCGTCAACATTTTTTGGGCATATTATGAGAAGAAATTAATTGGAGAACTTGGTGACAACTGGCAACATCGAAGAGAAGAGACCAAGGGGAAGACCGAGAAGTAAATACCTGGATGGCTTGGCCACGTGGCATGGTCGAGACAGGAACACTGAGCTGATCCACGACTTTGGTGATCGAGTGAGGTGGCAGAACATGACCACCCACGCTTATCGGCATGGGTGAACAGACGTAGAGAGCAGGTGTGGTGCCTGCACATGATGGATGGATGGATGGTTTCCAGACAACAGTGTCCAGTTATATTATCCTCAGGTTTTCTCAGCTTGTGTGCTGTTTCAGACAAGAGTGTATATAGTCTGTCCAGAAATGAATGCCGTCATTCACGATCAATTATTTTGAAAACTGTCTGTTGCATCGTTATGAAATTTTTCCTGCCGTCTTATGTTTACCCCCACCCAAGGAATGTGTCTTAGATAGGCCCAAAAGCAACTTAAATCATCGAAAGCGGCGACATTTCTTTGATGTTTTAGCGAAAATGTAATGAATTCACGCTAACAAACTAGTCTTACAGTAAAGCACGTAATTTCGAGTAACGACACAAGTACAAGGCTTAGCCAGATTCATATGGGAGTGGGTGCAATAAAAAAGTAGCTTAAAAGTCGACAGGGTCGGCTGCATTGCACCGGGTTTTCATCCCATATGGCTCAGTCTCTTTCCGCAGGGCGGAAAGCGTCGCACAAAGCACGAACTCCGTAGCTCCAGCGACGACCTTCAGGAGTCTCCGAAAAAATGCACACGTGATATGAAGGACATGGCCCGGAATCAAACATACAACCTTCGGAGCCCGAGTCAGGCGGCTTGACCACTTCACCACGGAGACTCCCGAGAGGGGTGCAATGTGTAAATTAGTAAAGACAGAGAATTTACAGAGGCATGGGGTAAATAATGTGTAAATTGACAGCAAAGTAGAAGGAATATATTTCTTACCTTACTTTTTATTTCCTTCTTGTTTCTTCAGCTGCTGGTTAATAATGTGTACACAAGTATTCATGTTACTAGGATGCATTTAGCTTTTTATATTGAGTTCGTGAAAGCTTCCAAATAGCTGTGCGTTAATGTGCGCATGGAATGACCATAAAATGAGACCGCATTTTAGTCATCATGTGACCATTTTTAAGGATCTGTTCAGCTGTCTGTGTAGTTTGTTCACACGTACACATGGGTGGCAGACCCGCTTTGAGTCTTCGTGAAAGATTGTCTCCTCTGCTGTTTACCGTTCAGAGATGGGACATGATTACCTGCTTTGCACTATGAAAATAGTTGTCAGTGTCTTTGTAGTGGGCTTTCTTCTTAACGACCAAGATGTTGGTCCTGTTTTCATTGAAGTTTATAGATTGATTTGTATGCACGTATGTTGTCCCCTAATTTGACAACGTGTTTGCTCTCACGTTTCTTGTTATGCCACAATATGTCAATTTCCACCGCAATATTACTCTTCTGTTGGTATTCAATGCGTTTAGTGTTGTTGTTTTTTTTTTTCAATACCAGTTATTTGTCATCGCTGAGGGCTTGCGGAATTGAAAATTCATTACTGTGGAATACAAACTGTTGCCATTGACATTGTGCTGATGCTGTAATGTTTAGGGCCTGCAATTCGTCTTAATAGTTGGAGCAAAATATCCCAGTAAGTGTGCACGTGGATTAAGGTCTGCTATCTGCTCAGATGTTAATCTGTGTCGGACGATTCCAGTAGGTTGATGACTGCTCTCGGTTGCATAAAATTCAATCCATCCTTTCTTCCTCTTTCAACACATGGTCCTCACATTTTTTCCAGTAACTTTTATCAATATTTAATAGCGCGGACTGGGTTAGTATCTTGACGTCAGACAATTTGAATGTAGTATTGGCAGCTGCCACCTGTCCTTTAATTTTAGCCCACAAAGTTCTATAGCAGTGGTTCTCAACCTTTTTTGGCCCATGCCCCGTTTACCATATGTTCAGAACATCATTCCCCCCCCCCTTTCGAATTTCCTCCCTATAAATCCCCCCACCCCACCTTTACACGGTATATATAAAGATGGAAGCTTAATTTAATAACACATACTAGAACAAGTCTAGACATCTACATAAAACGTGATTTGCGGGTCTACTTGCGTAAAAAAAAAACAACGAATTTCATTAGGGTGAGAAGTACAGAACCGTCAAATTTAGAGGGAAAAACAATATCAAGTAACTGGTTCTTGTATTAATGCGATCTTGAAATAATCTTACTCCCCTCCCATGGACGCCCTAAAATTCGCCCTGGGGGGGGGGGGGGGGGGGGGGGGAATTCCCCTCCGGTTGAGAACCACTGTTCTGTAGGGTTTAAATGAGAATGATACGGCGGAAGTCTCAAGCACCTATGGCCTTGCTCTTCTATCAACTTGTCGAATTGATATTTCTTTTTTTTTTTTTTTTTTTTTTTTGAGCCTGTTTTACAAGGGAAAACAACTGTAGCTTGAAATATGTTTCTGGAAATGGTATATTGTCCCTTCGGAGCCATATCTTTATTGCTTCCTTTGTGCTTGATGCCGTAGGTATTTTGTCTTCTTGGGCAACAACATTGTGGTATGATGCACTGTCCATAATTGGACATGACGGTCTATCTAGGGATGGAAGTACTGTATTCTCGAGCCAATCTCTAAATACATTACCATTCATCTCATTATGATAATCCCTATTGTCTGTATGCTTTGATACAAACACGAGTCCAGCATTCTGTAGTGCGCCATTATGAGTACTACCAGCATAGGCTATGACCAAACGCTGTCCTTTACTACTGGGCACATAACGCTTTATCTTTCCATCCACTGATTGCCATTCCTTTTCACTTGTGTGGTGCGCATTGATCCACGTTTCATCCAAATACACTATGTCATAATTTTCTTTGTGCATTTCACTTATTTCACGAAGGTATCTGCTTCTCATGGCTCCTAAATGCGGTTGCTCGCAAAGGATATTTCTACCTTCCTTGTACTTTCTAAAAGTGAAGCCTAATGTCCTTATAAGTTTCCACAAAGTTGTTTTGGATAGCACAATGTTATTGTTCTTTCTCAACCAAACCCTAAGTTTTCTTACAGTCACTGTTTCTTTGGCATCCATCATTTTTACAATAACTCTGACTTATGACATCCTTGTCAAAGCTGTCTACAATTGCCTTTCTACTTACCATTTACTTATCGCCTGTTGGTTTCATTCCAGATTCATGCACCCATGGACGAAATGACCGTTTACTCAAACCCAATACATGCACTGTTCTATTTTCAGGATTTGTAACAGTATGAAACAGTTTCCTGCGATCACCTTCTTGATAAAAACATGTGTACAACTTCATAGCGATGCTTTGAAGTGTACAAAATTTCACATTCAATCCAATTTAACAATATTCACACATTCACATATTAGCTATCAATATTATATTAATGGTAAGATTTATTTATATATTTATTTCTATAATCACGTTTCATGAAAGAACCCACACTGACGACACCTCTGAACAATCCCATTTAACTGCGCGCAGTTTGTGCCAAAACGGAAACCACGAGACAATTTTTTAAAAATAGCGCGGATGTGTCTTGGTGAAGGTATAATACTTTTAAAATTATAGACTTAATCTCTGACCCGTAAATTATATACCGCATATAAACAAACATTGAAATCTGCTGTACAATCTCAAGAACAACAATTTGTTCTTGGGTGGACATAATGATAAGGTTATATGCTAAATCTCATAATTTTCCCTCAGTTGGTTACTGAGATATGGAATTTTATATTGGGGCAGAAAAAAAGTAAACAGACTATAGTTATATTGTCCTCAGGTTTTCTCAGGTTTGTCCTATCTTGTGGGTTCCAGACAACAGTGTCTAGTTATATTGTCCTCAGGTTTGTCCTATCTTGTGGATTCCAGACAACAGTGTCTAGTTATATTGTCCTCAGGTTTTCTCAGGTATGTCCTATCTTGTGGGTTCCAGACAACAGTGTCTAGTTATATTGTCCTCAGGTTTGTCCTATCTTGTGGATTCCAGACAACAGTGTGTGGTTATATTGTCCTCAGGTTTTCTCACGTGTGTCCTATCCAGCGACAGCGTCTTTTCCTCACTTCCTGGTTCACTGGGAATTGTTTAGTTCCCTCAACCAGTTGCACACTGACGATTCTATCATACCAGTCCCTGTAGTATACCAGCCACAATCCCCCTGCCTGCCTTTTTCCGTATGTAAAACAAAACCAATGGTGCCGTATTCTCAACACCAGTAGGTTGAAATATCACCCCTTAAAACAGCCATGCATCAAACAACACGGATGCCAGAAGCTCCGCCTCATTGGTTATGCCTGAGAGAAACTCGGTGACGCGTCGATGGTACTCAACTTTTTCTAAAGACGACTTGGCGCCGTCGCTGCCTCAGCTACAGATAAAAACTCAGGCATCGTTGCGAAAGGCACGCCAAAGAGAGCGATGGCGGAGGAGAGATAACAAAGAGTGCAGAGAAGAGAAATAACTCGTTTTCTGCGATTCATGGATGGAAAGAATGTACAGGTAAAATATACAACAGTGTGGCGTCTGGTTAAGTTACTGGCATCATTCATCTTCTCTGACCTCCAGCGTTATACACAGACATGCTACTACTGCTATTGAGTGCACTGCACTAATTTTTGCCTGAGAGTTAACTTCCCTTCTAACCAATGTCCCTAGCCATCAGGCGAATCCACTTCGACTTGTCAGCTATATGTAATTGAAGTCCCCAAGTCAAGGATGAGGAGTCAGCATTGAAGTCCAACTGACCGGCGTGTGGAAGGAATGCATTACGCCGCAGTCAACATAGTAACCCAGCATCTAACTACCAATACATCTACCCACCCACTGTGTAAGTTGATTGACCTGTTTTCTACCCACCCATCAATGCACGTTAAGGTGTTGTTGGACAGTTCGAGCAGTTGTGTTGTATGTACATGGACGCCCCTGACATCGTGAGGCAGCGAGCTCGTGATGCTTGTATGGATCCCCCATGCCAGACTTCTGCCAAACATCCTGCTCCCCGTGCACAGTCCACCATGAGCCTGGACCAAACAGGCGTGAGATGTCGTTGGTGGCCCCTTAAAAAAGCAGTGACCAGAAAATCACACTGTGGAAAAACATGTGACATTCATCAGCCTGTGGGAGAAGGGAGTGGCTTGACGTTCACCTGTTCGAACGGTGATCATGGGTTGGAGTCCACATCCCAGAGATGAACTCTGATTTGGACTCTCTGGTCGACTGAGCCTTAAATGAGTACCATGTAAGTCTCTGGAGAAGGTGACCTGTGTGGTAATGACCACATCACGGTGTGATCGCGGTGCCGATTGGTGTATTTAGAATTGGAGTCTAGCACCATGCGCCTTAAGATGCGTAAAAGGGTTCTTTAATTACTGACTGACTCAGCTGCTTACCAAAAGTCGTGGGTAAGTTATGTGCTTTGAAAGTGTGCTGTACTAGCAGCCCACCTTGTTCCAGACGTACTGGTCATCCTTTCCCCCGGAGAAAACAAGGCAAGGCCGAGAGAGGGATCATGCTGTATGGACAACACATGTTCTCTGAATCCAAGCCCAGGCTTTGAACGATGGAATTTTAGTTCCAATCCACATATTTCGGTCTGTAAAGACGGCAAGGTGCGCTTTACTTGTCCTTTGATAAGGAATAGCCCTACGCCGCTACCCAAAAACAAATGGGATCAATGTCCACCCAGTGTGATTCCTACTACGCAACAAGCTCAAATATCCACCGCGCGAGAATCCTTTTTTTTTTTTTTTTTGTTCGCATATCCTTTTAAGGACATCGCTGTCAGCATCAGCATCTTTCAGCTGATTGTTGATTTCTTGGCAAGATTACGTGCAGTAGTTTGCCATTGCTTTCTGACCGGCCGGCTCACATACCCCGTAAGTTACCAACGCGGTGAGAACTGAGAATCCTACTGAATAATAATTCGGGTTAAATGTTCGTCACATGAACGTGCCTCCCATGAATAACCTGAGGCTCCGTAAACGGAAGTGAGGCTAAGCTGCCATGTGCCGATTGCAACAATTTATTGGGTGAGCCTACTACCATAGCATAATTTACGGTCTGCATTTATGGAAGTGTCCTTGGATGGTTGGGAATGCCCAAGCTCTGCCCCTGCCTTCTCGTGAGGGTCGACCGGCTAATCTGGAAGGCTCTCAATTGTCCTGACATAGTCTTTATGCAACCGAACTGATCAAGTTCTAGCCAATCAAAGGCGTTTGAACTCTTTTAACAATCAGGTGCCGTCTCCACACTGAATGTTGGCTGCAATGGATCTCCAACACTGTCTGTCTCTCGCCTTGACTGTACATTCTGTCAGGCTGATGTTCGTCCATCTCTTGATGTTATCTTCCCACTTGTATCAGTGTTTACCTCTTGCTCGCTTGCCCTCAACCTTTCCCTCCAATATGTTTTTTATAAGCTAAGCATGTCTTTTAACGTGGCCGAAATATTTCACGTGCCCCCTCTTCATTTCTTTCATCAACTCTCTCTTCATTCCAAGTTTTTCTAGAACCTCTGCATTTGATTGTTTTGTTTCCATGAAATACGACAAGAGGAGCGGCTGGCCGACTCGCTAGGACGCCGGATTTTCCTTCGGGAGACCCGGGTTCGATTCCTCGATAAGGTGTGCGAATTTTTTTCTGTCGTGGGCAAAAAGAAAATCCTAACCTGCACAGTTCGCGGCGACTGCACTAGCCAGGCGGCCTTAGTTCCGCAGGCTCAAAGACACCACAAGGTACTATACAGTAGCGCTGAATATACATAGCATTTGAGAATTCTCATTTTTAATGCGTTATTAATCTTTCTAGATGTTAATACTGATTTCATGCCGCTGAAAGCATTTTTGGACATTCCTATTCTCTGTTTAATTTATATTTCTCTTTTGTCATAATCTGTTATTATATGTCCAAGTCTCCCTCTAAGTTATTGATTGGTGTGAGAAGAAAACTACTTCGTGTGAGACCAGCGTCAGGTTGTCAGCGAACTTACATCTGACTGTCGGGTAAACTCTGTGCTTTATATATATATATATATATATATATATATATATATATATATATATATATATATATATATATATATATATATATATATATATATATATGCGCGCGCTAGGGATTCAGAATGTCAGCGCCAGCATAGGCATTTTTTAATTTAAAAAAAAAAACTCAATAAGGAGTGGGGGAGGGTGTCACCACTTGTAGATGGACAGGAGAAGATGACGTCATCGGTATGAGGCCGCCGTATGCAATACGAGATTACTCGGGAGGGCTAACCGGTCAACAAATGCCCGAAAGAGGTCGGATGTGTCGGCCGAATGTAGGAAATGTCGTAACTGGAAAATGACAAGGCAATTACATCCAAACAAAAACATATGACTAAAGAACAGGAAAGAGAATCTATATACCTTCTTACCTGATTACTTTAATTACCAGTCTGTCTGTTAATCCATCAAAGATTCAATTTATATATTTACAATCCATCAACCGACCTATCCATTCACCTATCCACCAACTGATCTATCTAGCCATTCATCTATTCATCCATCCATCCACCCATCCAGTCTACCTATCTGTCCTCCCGCTAGCAAGCACGTGCGTAGTATGTATGTAACCCTGCCTGACTATCCACTTACCCATCCACCCACTCACTTACCTACCTAACCATCTATTCATCCATCGATCCACACCCTCCCATCCACCACTCTCCCATTCACCCATCCATCCATCGACCCAGCCACCCACCCACTCACCGACCTGCCTACCCATCTGTTCGTCCATCCATCCACACCCTCCCATCCACCCACTCATCCCTCCGTCCATCTACCCACCGACCATTCTATTCAATCATCTACCAATTTTTTCGTCGGCCCATCCACACCCTCCCATCTATCCACACACTCCCATCTATCCATACCCTCTCATCTATACACACCATCCCATCCATCCAAACCCTCCCATATATCCACACCCTCCCATCCATACAGTCATCACCCAACATTCCTATTCAAATTATTCCACGACCACAAACCACAGTTGGAAACTAACAATCGTCTCATAAAACAACCAGACATCAAGCTCTGAAGCAACACCAGATCAATGATCAATAAACATCTGTCTCGTAACTCCATAACTGTCACATGTCAGATCGGCATGCCCTAGCCATGTTCTCAATCAAACCATTTAGTGCTTGGCTGGTTTTAACCCCACTTCTCTTGCCCAGAGACAGTTCCTATGCATCCGAATTCATCAAGTTCTAGCCAATCAAGGGACGTTTGAACTCGTTTTTTTTTTTTACCAGCTCTTCCTCTAAGTTATGGATTGGTGTGAGAAAGAAACTACTTCCTGTGAGAAACAAGCGTTAGGTTGTTAGCAAACTTACATTGCTACATCTACTACATTGCGCGGGGTTCTATCCCATATGACTAGGCCTTCTTTCCTTAGAGCGACCTGCCGAAAGCGTCGCACAGAGCACGAACTCCGTAGCTTCAGCGACGACCAGGCATCTCCGAAAATATTTCAGTCTTTAACTGAATGGTGGTGTCCAGAGACGAACCCCCGATATTCTTATAATGTTTCTGTTACATAAGAAGTTTCATATCCCACAATTCTTCTCTAGTGTTTGAGAATTGGTAATATGGCGGTAGATGGAAGAATTATTAAGCGGCTCGAGTTTCCACTGATCAACACATGCAGACAGACGCAGAGAATGATTTATCAACTTTTTTCTGCCCACTCATCTATATTTATTCTCAGCACGGAAATCTAAAACATTTTCACATACAGAGAATTCGATTTATCAACTTATTTCTGCCTACTAATCTACACTTACGTCTGAAAACGCATCTAACACCATTTAATCCGTTTTCATTCTTTGACTCCCTGAAGAAATCAGCATCCCCAACACTGGTTTACCGACTCTCATTGCCATCCTATATGGTATGTGAAATGAAAACCGGAACCACAGCAGGGCGATACCATCTGTATGGCTATTTCCATATACGGAAGGTTACCACTGAGTCCTGCCCGGAAATGAAAGGAGAGATAATGGCAGTGCCCCGGGAATCTGAGCAGAGTAATGGAAACATGAAATGGCAAGTCCGTCTTAAATTTCACGGAGAATAAATCAACGGGTCAGACACAATGACCCGGAATATTCACGGAATAGGCTTCTCTTCTTTTCCTCTTGGGGGTCTTACTCCAACTTCGATCCGGTGTAGGATATGAACAAGGATGTTTTGAGCACCGAAATCTTAGTACAGGTTTTCTTTCCATTGGGGGGGGGGGGGGCAGATGAAGGCAAGAACAGTATTCTGGGAGCCCTATGGTGCTATTCTACTTCTTCTTTTACCCGTTTTACTCTTTTTTTTTTAAACCAACCCTCACTCTAAGTTATGGATTGGTTTGAGAAATAAACTTCTTCGCGTGAGAGGCCAGCGTTAGGTTGTCAGCAAACTTACATTGCGCCAAGTTCTATCCCATATGACTCGGTCTTCTTTCCGCAGAGCGACCAGCCGAAAGCGTCGCACAAAGTACAAACTCCGTAGCTTCAGCGACAACCCCCCAGCGTCTCCGAAAATATTCCAGTCTTTAATTGAATTATGGTATCCAGAAACGAAACCCCGACGTTCGTAACGCCAAGTAGGTGGCATATCCACTTGGTCAGGAAGAAGCCATGGTTCTGCGTTCAGACGTTCAAGAATGGCTGGGTTTTTGTTTATTAATTCTTGATCCGCGATATTCTTATGATGTTTTTGTTACATTGAAGTTTCATATCCCCCAATTCTTCTCTAGTGTTTGTGAATTAGTAATATGGCGGCAGATGGAAGAATTGTCAAACGGCTCGAATTTCCACTGATTAACACATGCACACAGACACAGGGAATGATTTATCAACTTATTTCTGCCCATTCATCTATATGTATTCTCAAAACGGAAATCTAAAACATTTTCACATACAGAGAATTTGATTTATCAACTTATTTCTGCCCACTAATCTATACTTAAGAAGTTAAAGACGCTGTTCGTAATCCCGAATACTCACGTGCGAAACACAGCTGCGCGAGATTCGGCAGCGGATCGCGTCGCGTTGGTTTCTTACGGAAGGTATGTGAGACGGTCAGAAATCAATGGCAAACTACTGAACGTAAAACTTGCCAAGACATCAACAGCAACTGAAAAATGCTGGTGTTGACTGCAATAGGATATGCACGCACGCACACACACACACGCACACACACACACACACACACACACACACACACACACACACACACGAGCGCGCGCAAAACATCTACACTTACGTCTCAATACGCATCTAAAACCATTTCAATCCGTTTTCATTCTTTGACTCCACGAAGAAATCAGCATTCGCAACGCTGGTTTACCGACTTTCATTGCCATCCTACATGTTATGTGAAATGAAAACCGGAACCACAGCAGGGCAATACCATCTGTATGGTTATTTCCATATATGGAAGGTTACCACTGAGTCCTACCCGGAAATGAAAGGAGAGATAATGGCAGTGCCCCGGGAATCTGAGCAGAGTAATGGAAACATGAAATGGCAAGTCCGTCTTAAATTTCACGGAGACTAAATCAACGGGTCAGACACAATGACCCGGAATATTCACTGAATAGGCAGGCTTCTTTTCTTTTTCCTCTTGGGAGTTTTACTCCAACTTCAATTCCGTGTAGAATAAGAACATGGGTGCTTTGAGCACCGAAATCTTCATACAGGTTTTCTTACCCTGGGGCAGTTGAAGGCAGGAACTGTATTCTGGGAGCCCTATGTTGCTCTTCTGCTTCTTCTTTCACTCTGTATCCCCCATCTGGGCAGAGGCCTTCAACCACCTCACTCCAAGGCCTCCTATCCTTAGCTATCCGTCTTCTTCTTCTGCGTTCATCGGGATTTATTTTTTTTTCGGACGTGACTGCGTTGTGCCTGTTTACAGCAGAGCTGCGTTCTTGCGCCGTTAGGCCGACACATCCGACTTCTGCGGGCATTTGTTGACCGGGTTAACCTTCTCGGCCTTAGCTATCCTATGTAGTGCTTATTATATCCTTCCCCACCATATTATTCATGTATGTCTCCAATTCTCTTGTCCGTGAATCATTAGGTCTTCCTGTATTTCTTTTGCCGTGTGGGTTCCAGACAAGCGCCCTTCTAGTTATACTATTCTCAGGTTCTCCCAACGGATGTCCGATCCAGCGCTTGGTCGTTGATATTGGTCTGGTTCCCTCAACGAGCTCCCCATCGGTGTTTCTGTCATACCATCGTATTCCTTCTAGTTCGCACAGACACCAGTTACTGAACGTTTGTGATTTAATTGTGATTGTGTTCGCTGTCCTCCACGTTTCTGATCCAGACAGTTGTGGTGATTTAATGTTAGAGCTGAGTACTCTAAGTTTAGTGCTCAGTCTAAGGTGCTCACATTCCTGCAGATTGAAGCCGCACTGTTATTAATCCACCTGCTCTGACGTGTATGAAGAACTGGTCTTCCACATTAATCTTGCAATACAGATAGCACTGAATACATTCACCCGTACTGATAGGCACTCACAGAAGTAGAGGCCAGAATTAGGGATTAGAGAACACACTGGAAAATATAGCAATTGAAAGCTATAGTGCCCGCGCTCATACAGTGAATTTTATTGGGCCGAAAGGATACGAGGGCTGGCTCTTAAACTTCCGGTACGCTGACGTTGCGCTGGTGTCGATCCCTACACCAGCACTAAGTCTGATCTAATCTTTGACTTCTTGTTCAGAAAGCCAATGGTCACTTTTTTTTTTCTTGCATATCCTTTTTACAGGACATCGCTATCAACATCAGAATTGTACTGCCGTTGTTGATGTCTTGGCAAGTTTACGTTAGAGCTTACCATTGCTTTCTAAACGACCGGCTCCCATAGCAACTCGTTAAAACCCAGCGCAACGCGGTCTGCTGCTCAATAGGTCGCAGCTGTGTTTCTAACGCGGGTAAGCGGGCTTACGAAATGCGTCCTTACGCCCTTCGCCACAGAGATCGGTAAATGGCAAACTGCTGAACGTAAAATTACCTACAAAAATAACATAAGCTTCATCGCGACGTCCTGCAAATACTTGCTTGCTTGCTTGTGTTCGCTGGCTGTGAACTCCAGCGTGAAGTCCTGTATGTCGGATGAATACATCCTGTTGTCCAACATCAGTGCGTGAGAATCCGTTGTCCCATGTCTGGCTTATTGGTGTGCAGACTGGTGGTTCCTCGCCATGCAGGCAGATACTCTCCGACTTCGGAGGAATCATCGATCCTACTGATGTTAGCCAGGTCCCCGAAGGGACCTGTTGCCCAGGACGCACGGCGTGGACGTGTCAGCAGGTCTTGGCCAGTATAGATCCCGGCCCTGGTGCCTTGGAAACACCTCTGCGTCCCGTCCTGCAAATGACATGCGACATTCTAAAATGTTCTAACTAGAGTTCGAACCTGCCGCCCCCAGATAACGACAGCGCCTCGCTGAAGGAATAGGCGTACTTCAACGGACGCCAACTATACAACCCAGACAAGGTGTCTTCTTTAAGTTCTATCATCCATGTAAACCCACAACTATTGAATGTGGGACAGAATTCGTATCTAGCCACTGAAATACATGGAACATCTTCCATTCTTATATATATATATATATATATATATATATATATATATATATATATATATATATATATATATATATATATATATATATATATATAAGCGCGTGCGCAATCCCGCATACCGCATTTGAAACACAGATGTAGGCGATTTGGAAGCAGACCGCCTAGCGCTCGTTTTCATGCAAAAGTATGAGCATCGGTTGTTCAGACAGCAATGGCAAACTACTGAACGCAATCTTGCCTAGTTACTCACAAGCAGCCAATAAATGATGGGGTTGACTGTGATGCCATGTAAAGGACATGCAACTAGCATATATATATATTGAATTGGCAGCCATATGTTAGAACTGGTTCTATGTATTTTAAAAAACAAGGACATATACAATCTTTAAAACAGAGACACCAGGATTCCGTAGGCAAACTTCATCGGGTTACGGTGAATGGCAAGCTTCGGACCAGACACAGATGGTTGGACTAGGGGTTGGACAAGTAGCTGGTTGGACAACGCAAGCTTTCTCATCTAGGGATTGGACTGCAATACCCTCTATACGCACAATCGCCTCTATACACACAATCGCCCATATATAGACAATCGCAAGATTTCTGATCTAGGGATTGGACATGCAATACCCTCTATACGCACAATCGCCTCTATACGCACAATCGCCTCTATATACACAATCGCCTCTATACACACAATCGCCTCTACACACACAATCGCAAGCTATCTGAACACGATCTCAGTACAGTCTACATGCGACCTTACAAAACTCTAGAAAACTAATGATTATTTTCACGATATATTTCCCGAAAGCTAATTACTATTACCCAACAAACAAATAAAAAATGGATTTAAAAATGTTCCGAAGCAGAAGCCCGCTGTGGGCTTGTGATGTGCAAGGACCGTCACATATTATAGGCCTGAATGCACGGGCAGATAGGTGGTCGGGCATTACCTCACTTTAGCGAACGACGAGCACAGGCATCAAAACAACGTCCGACCTAGCTCATGACGTCAGCATAGCTTCCTTATTTGTAAAATGTCCCGTAATCATGTTTGTACATGCCCCATGTGGATATAATACACACGTTGTTGTTGTTGTTGTTGTTGTTGTTGTTGTTGTTGTTGTTGTTGTTGTTGTTGTTGTTGTTGTTGCTGAAGATTAACATAATGGGAGTTGTAAATGAAATAGAGTACGAAAGGAGAGAGATCGGAATGTTAGAAGGGGTTCATTGCCCTTGGAAAATAAAGTTCGTTCGTTTAATCGTTCTTTTCTGCATGTCTGTCTGTCTAGTCATGTGAATATAAACATACTCTGCGCAGATCTGCCAAACTGTCTTATGTCTGTCCTGCCTGTTTGTCTGCCTGTTTCGTTTTACGTTGTAGTATAAGTAACCATGGAGTAACTTGAGTATGTAGCCACAAACCCACTATGTGTGCGTACGTGTATGCGAGCGTGTGTGCGCGAGCGCGTAGTGGAAAAACTATACAGATGTCAATAAGCTCAAGTTGAAAGTATGCGGAGGAGAAGCAAAAGGAAGAAGGAGGAGCAAAAGGAAGGAGGAGCAAAAGGAAGAAGGAGGAGCAAGAGGAAGGAGGAGGAGCAAGAGGAAGGAGGGGGAGCAAGAGGAAGGAGGGGGAGCAAGAGGAAGGAGGAGGAAGAGGAAGCAGGAGGAAACAGGAGAATGAGAAAGAGGAGTTGGCGGAGGAGGAGGAGTTGGCGGAAAAGGAGGAGTTAGCGGAGGAGGAGGAGTTGGTGGAAGAGGAGGATTTGATGGAGGAGGGCAAGGAGGAAGAAGCAGCGATTCCAGCTCGTCACACCTGTTCAGCTAGTACTCTATATACCAAAGACTACAATACTCAGCGATTACTCATTATACCAGTAGTTTACAATGCTCAGTAAGTTCTCAATATAACACTAGACTACAACGCTCAGTGAGTTCTCAATATACCAGCAGACTACAATGCTTAGCTAGTGGTCTATATACCAGCAAACTACACATTCCTAACACTAATTATACTTGATTCTTTCAGTGGCAGGACCCGCCAGGGGGCGCTCTCACACCTCCAGAACCGGCAACGACCCCAGCGACATCTATGGCTTCTTTGACAGCCGCCATTACCAAGCCTCTGGCAACGGAACCGGAAGTGCTTTCGCTAGTATTTTTGACGAATGCGACGCTGGTGATTACGGGTGAGCAATGTATATATGGTAATTACTGGCGAGAATACCCATACTAAAACATCCAAATATGCCCATCTCTGGAAAACGACAGATAATACAAATCATATTCACACCAATCGTATGCTACGAATGTCAAACTTGCACATTATCCAAATCACACGCAAAATCAACACCTGTGAGATGAGATGCTTGAGGAGAGCTGCCAACTCAACATTCCGAGGCCGAATAAGAAATGATGTTATATAACAGACAGTGGGATCAACACCTTGTGTCACATTTATTGAAAGCCAGAAGATCAAATGGTTTGGCCATCTCATTAGAATGCAACACCATCAACTACCAGCACTGGCCCTACATCAAAGAAGATCTGCTGCGAGAGCAAGAGGACGCCCAAGAAGAAAATGGATTGACGACATGAAAGACATTGTACAATCACACGGAATGACACTATCCAGTGCCACCCATTCGGCGCTGGAGCGTCAATTATTCCTTCCCACGACGCTTGACGGCAAAAGTGGATGATGATGATGATGATGATGATGATGATGATGATGATGATGATGATGATGATGATGATGATGATGATGATGATGACCGGCGAGTGTTGTATATATGGTGACTATGTTTTCCTCCAACCTTATTGACATGCGTTCGAATTACCACACTAAAGACATTATAGTGCCCTGCGTTGACTTGGGAGAAGAGGATGAATTTAACATGACTACAGAAGCAACAATCATTAGATAGACAAAAATGTATCAACCCTTACATTGACCTTGAGATGAAGATGGAGTGTATTCTGCCAACAGGAATGTACACAGCATGACAACGGCCAGAACGTTGGAAACGAAGGCCATAATGTCCATATAATGTCTTCTTCTTCTTCTTCTTCTTCTTCTTCTTCTTCTTCTTCTTCTTCTTCTTCTTCTTCTTCCTCTTCTTATTCGTCTTATTCTTCTGCTTTCGTTCGCTTGAAATGTGTCTGCATCTGCAATGATGTCTCTCTCTTGTGGGAAGTCTTGGAGTATGTGACCTGCTGTCTTCCTATAGGCCAGGCAAAGAATAGCAACACTGTAACCTACCATGCATGTCGTCAACGACGGGTAAGAAGGGCATGCCTGGGACTGGGTACCTCACCCCTAGAAAACTGTAGCTATATCATCCGACCAAGCATGAACATGCCTGCACAAGGTTGGGGGTGAGTTGGTTGAGGCAATGTGTTCCGTTGGGAGGTGAAGAAAGTACTCACCAAAAGACGTGTTAACTGCCGTGAACACAAGAGTGCTTCAGTTATATATAGAGCCAATGTTGGCGTTGGCATGTGGAACGTGGACAATAAGCGGGCAGGGTGAGAGACGTCTAACGGTTGTAGAAATGTGTTTCCGAAGAAAATGCAAACATGCCACAGACAGACAGAAAAACAAAAAAAATGGCACAGATAAACAGACAGAAAAACAGCAAAAATAACACATACAGAAAGAAAAATAAACGACACTGTCCTTTAAGAAGCAAACTATCAGCGAAATTCGTAGAGAAATTGGATATAGACAGTAACGATTTGTATGGAAGGCGTGGGGGGGGGGGGGGGGGGGGGAGGAGAAGAGTCAGAAGAGAAACTTGAAACTTTGGGACAACCGTAAAATGTGATGGGAAAACAGCAAGGGGCAAAAAAATAGTGAATGGTTTGCCCACGTGGCATGATGTGGACAAGGACGCAGACCTGATTCGAGGCTCAGGTGATCGTGATCGCCCACGCCTGTAGGCAAGGTGTGTGATGATGATGATGATGATGATGATGATGATGACGATGATAAGTTCATGGGTATACATACATTAAAAGAGGTTTTAAGGCTTCATTGCACGGGATTGTATTCCATGTGGCTCCATCTCGTTTAGCAGAGCAGCCTGCTGAAAGCGACGTACACAACTAGAACTCTATAACCCCCAGCGACGATCCCCAATGAGTCTCCGAGAACACTGCCCCCGTGAAGCGATTGACGGGGTGTAGGTATACATAGATACACACGGGTAAACAGATGTGCAGACTTGTAATGTATCGTGGAATGAACGCTGGCTACGAACAATGCTTTATACGCTGCGAATAAGATGCGCTTGTGTGAGCCAGAGAACACATCTTTGGCCCTTAGCACACACATTTTTTTTTTAAACTCAAGTCCACAAGCTGAAGTGGCTGTTTCGAAAACCAACAGCTAAGGACAGTTCTGATGTTTATTACCGTCAGTTGATGGGGAACTGAGCTGAACATTTTATAAGCACGGTCGGATAAGAGTTCGACGCTTCGGTTCGTCACATAGTAAGTAAGTGAAAGACTGGCCAACTAAACCTCCGTACATTGATAAGAACTAGCACGGCCAGACACGAGAGGCGCATTGGGAGAATAAGGGGAGGCCCAACACAGAACTGGCATTGTTAGCCGTCGGACGCTGATGCATATGTTGGGAGGGAGGGGAGAGATCTGAACACCTATGGGTATGTTAGGTGTGTAAGGATGACATCGGAAAAGAAAACTAACTACTCCGTGCATTCAGACCTACAAAAATGTGATAGCCCTATCACATCAAAGACCTACAAAAATGTTATGGCTCTATCACATCACAGACCTACAAAAATGTATTGGCCCTATCGCATCACAGACCTACAAAAATGTTATGGCCCTATCACATCACAGACCTACAAAAATGTGATGACCCCATCACATCATTTTTTGTGTGTGTGCATATCCTTTACAGGACATCGCTGTCAACACCAGCATCTTTCAGCTGTATGTTGATTTCTTGGCAAGATTACGCTCAGTAGTTTGCCATTGCTTTCTGAGCGGCCGGCTCACATACCCCGTAAGTTACTGATGCAATTCGAACCACTGCTGATTCTCACCGTCATCACGTCACCCACGAGAGTATACGAGATTATGGAGAAAAGTCATAACCTCTAAACAAAAATATGATGACCCCATCACATCACAGACCTACAAAAATATGATGACCCCCCTCACATCACAGACCTACAAAAATGTGATGGCGCTATGTCATCACAGACCTACAAAAATGTGATGGCCCTATCACATCACAGACCGTACAAAAATGTGATAGCCCTATCACATCACAGACCTCAAAGCAGGAAACATCTTCATGACAAATCCTCTTATCAGTATGACTTGTTCTAGTCTGCTATGAGTGTTCGTCAATAGTTGTACGTACATCTGCCAAGATTGTTCCTTTCAGCGACGAGGATGCCGCGTTCGTCCACTACGTGCCGCTGGTGCTGTACCCCTTCCTGCTGCTGCAGGGCATCGTGGGCAACCTGCTGGCCATCCCCGTGCTGGTCAGTGTTAGCCGGACGGCCTGGTCCACGGTCTTCTACCTGGCCTGCCTGGGCGGGACCGACCTCATGTTGCTGCTGGTGCGCTGTGGCGATGCCTGGTTAGTCCCTGTCTGTGGGTGTCCGCGTGTCTGTGTCTCTCTGTCTGTGTGTCTTTGTCCGTATGTTTACGCCCGTGTGTCTACGTCCGTGGGTCTATTTCGGGTGGTGAGAAACGAGCAGGTGGACAGATTGGCTGCGTCGGCACCCCTTGGTGGGGTATTGGTGCATGCTAAGACAGACGTGGTCGAGGCCCTATGGGACCGTGTGTATAGTGCGGAAGAACAGATAGATCACCACGACGTGGAGAGAATGGTGCTGCAGGGGATATGACAGACAGACAGGACTCGAGAAAAGGCCAGAACGGATACATAATCAGACTGCTACTGGTACCATTAATGCCAGCAAGCTTTCTAGGGTATGGTGTAGCTGCGCTAACAGTTATGCTTGAATGTGCTCAAAACCCCAATAACAACAGCTGCGTTACAGGCATGGAGTATACACAACAAATAGCTTTTATTTCTTCAAACAACAAGTCACGGTTAGCTACGTCCACTATCTCGTCGTATCACGTCCCCACTAATTCCGGACTTGGATACACTCCACGTCCTCTCGTCAAGGCGAGTTGTAATTTGATTCTTTACGCACTTTCACTTGTAACCTACTTTACTTACGACCTTTTGTGTACTGGGTCATCCCAGGGCTGGCGGCGGCCCACTCAAGCGACACAGCTGGTCTCGCTCACTGTGCTGTAACTTGCTCAACGGTCTGGATGCGGTTGCATGTGTGCTGACCATCTCCTTGCTGTACAAACGATCTCGATGCCAGTTAACAATCTCTACAGATGGTCAGTCGTTGGTTTCATATAACTTTCAAATCTCTGCCCTTATCTTCCCATTTGACCTCTGGCTTGTTGTTTCTGCGATGTTGACTTGATGGCAGTTCCCAGCAGAGCGACCCCGTCTGCCGGATGACCGCGCTTGCTCAACACATCACGTGGCATGAGCTCGCTATCGGATTGGTTCCTTCAATTTAACCATCGTAGCGGTCTTTCTCCTAATTCACGGTGACCAGTCGTCACCAATGCTAACTATTTTCTGACTTGTTATCAGTCCTCCGAGTAGACTCATGGCAATTAGTATTGTGATTCTTCGCTGACTGCTGAAGATGAGGATGGAGCACCTAAGGGAATGTCCTGAGTTCTGTGATGTTGGTTCTTGACTCAACTCAAATACAGAAACGGTTGGCTGTAGAGGCACGTGATCACACTATTTATATAGCTATCATTAAACATGACCGTTCCTTTTCAAATGCCTATTTTTAAGTGCAACGAACTAATCAGAAAGGCAGCGGAGATATTTCTTAGATGATTTTTGCGAATACATTGGACGGTCAGAGTAACTATGAATTGCCTGAAAAGGGCCAATGAAAGTGTAACACACAACTATTTAAAAAAAAAAGAAGAAGAAACAGACAGTATTATTTGGTCATATAATGAGACGAGGAACACTAGAAAACATCGTGACGAATGGAAAAATCAGCATATATCAATAGCAAAAATCAGAATATCATAAACAGAGTAGACCCAGAACACCAAAGTCCGAAATCTGCGAGGAGACACGAACGCTTACGCAATTTGGCAAGCCACATGATGATGATATTTATATATTATGCTTTGACTGTTTTTACCTGCACGTCCAGCCTCGTGCTTGCCGCTTCCAACACTTGTTTCCTGTTGTTCTTGAATGAAAGAACGCAATCCTTTCAAACGGTGCTTACATCTTTCAAGCCATATTGATTGCCTCGGAAATATGTCTTTAATCTCACCGGATCCCATCGACCCCGTTTGCCTGGCAATTCCAAGTATATCAATCTAGTCAGCCTGTCTGTGCCAGATGTGTCGAATGTTGTTGTTGCGCTCATCAGTCTGTCTGCGGGAACTGCAACCTTTGGTCTAGTCGCGCATATGATTACGACACGAGTGCCTATGTTATAGATATGTTGCGTATGTTTTAACTAAGACATGCGTGCGTATATATTGTCTAAGACACGTGTGTGTATGTATTTGTCTAAGACACGTGTGTATGTATTTGCCTAAGTCACCTGTGCGTATGAATTTGTCTAAGACACATGTATGTATTTGTCTAAGACATGTGTGTGCATTGTCTAAGACACGTCTATGTCTAAAAAGAAACACAGACAGAGAGAAAGAGAAAGAGAAAGAGAGAGAGAGAGAGAGAGAGAGAGAGAAAGAGTGAGAGAGTGTGAGAGTGTGAGTGTGTATGTGTGTGAGAGAGAGAGAGAGAGAGAAAGAGTGAGAGAGTGTGAGAGTGTGAGTGTGTATGTGTGTGTGTGTGTGAGAGAGAGAGAGAGAGAGAGAGAGAGAAAGAGTGAGAGAGTGTGAGAGTGTGAGTGAGTGAGTGTGTATGTGTGTGTGAGAGAGAGAGAGAGAGAGAGAGAGAGAGAGAGAGAGAGAGAGAGAGAGAGAGAGAGAGAGAGAGAGAGAGAGAGAAACAAGCAATAAACGAAGAATCAAAGACAGATATATAGACAGACGGACTGACGGACTAAGGGGACTGCGGAGTCTCGAGGTATGGTGTCCGCCTCGAGTGCTGAAGATCCCGGGTTCAGGCCCCGATGATGACCGGAATTTTTTCACGTGGACTTCTAGTAATACAATTTCCCCTGGTCTCTGGGTAGTGAGATCGGACGCTCGTGTGTATTGGTGCGCACATAACAAATCCCTTGGCAGTTGGAAATCGAAAAAGAGTAGCCTTACGAACGCTGCCCGGGCAAAATTTCGAGTTAAAAATCTAACCAAAGTATTTCAGGATCCTCGCCGGAGCTACGGAGTTCGTGCACTGAGCTGAGTTTCTCCAGACTCAGGTTTGAGTTAGGAGGAGAACGGAGTACTTATGGGTTGTACCCGTGTGCCGTGATGTTGATCCAGCGACTAAACAAAACTGACGGACCGATGGACGGACGAATGGAAGGAAAGAAAGAAAGAATGAAAGAAAGAAAGAAAGAAAGAAAGAAAGAAAGAAAGAAAGAAAGAAAGAAAGAAAGAAAGAAAGAAAGAAAGAAAACTGTCACCTATCTTCCCCCACCTGTCTCCGACACCTGTCTCTGACACCTACTCTGTCACCTGTCTGCAGTTACCAAGAGCTGGTCAAGGTCAGCCTCGGCAAGAGGATCCTGGACTCCTCGGACGCGGCCTGCAAGACCTACTACTTCGCCTTCACGTGCATCAAGCACATCAACCCCTGGCTGGTGGTGGCCATCTCTGTCGAAATGATGGTTGGTTGTATAGTCTCTCTCTCTCTCTCTCTCTCTCTCTCTCTCTCTCTCTCTCTCTCTCTCTCTCTCTCTCTCTCTCTCTCTCCTTTATTTCTCTAGCAATCTCGTTCTTTCTCCTACATCTCTCTTGCACTTTCAGCCTAAATCTATCTCGCACTTTTAGCATGAATCTCTCTCGCACCGTGTCTTCATCTCTCTCTCTCTCTCTCTCTCTCTCTCTCTCTCTCTCTCTCTCTCTCTCTCTCTCTCTCTCTCTCGTTTCTTTCTTGCTCTTGCATTTTCTCTCACACTTTCTTTCTATTACAATCACTCTCACACGTTCAGTCCTCATCTCTTTAGCACATCGTCTCTCTCTCTCTCTCTCTCTCTCCCTCTCTCTCGTTTCTTTCTTGCTCTTGCATTTTCTCTCACACTTTCTTTCTATTACAATCACTCTCACACATTCAGTCGTCATCTCTATAGCACAGCGTCTCTCTCTCTCTCTCTCTCTCTCTCTCTCTCTCTCTCTCTCTCTCTCTCTCTCTCTCTCTCTCTCTCTCTCTCTCTCTCTCTCTCTCATTTTCTCTCACATTCTCTCTCCTGTTCTCTGTTAAGTAATCTCCCTCTAGCCCTGGCACTGTCTCACACGTCTGCTGGGGCCACTTGCTGACGGCTGGAATCATGCGGGAAAATCGTCTCTGTGTTTACACTGATAACTCTAGGAAACTGCCGCAGCAGTAGCAAGAGACACGCAGAGAGAGAGAGAGAGGGGGGGAGACATAGAGAGGGCAAGACAGAGAGACAGGGGAGTGAGACAGCGCGGGTATAACAGAGTGATTGAGACAGAGAGACGGGGGTGGGGGGTGAGACAGAGTGGGTGAAACAGAGTGTTAGAGACAGAGACGGGGGGGGGGGGAGACAGAGTGGGTGAAACAGAGTAGTAGAGACAGAGAGACAGGGGAGTGAGACAGAGTGGGTGAAACAAACAGAGTAGTAGAGGCAGAGAGACCAGGGGAGTGAGACAGCGCGGGTGAAACAGAGTGGTTGAGACAGAGAGACAGGGGAGTGAGACAGCGCGGGTGAAACAGAGTGGTAGAGACAGAGAGACAGGGGGGGGGGGGGGGGAGACAAAGTGGATGAAACAGAGTGGTTGAGACAGAGTGACAGGGGAGTGAGACAGCGCGGGTGAAACAGAGTGGTAGAGACAGAGAGACGGGGGGGGGGGGGGGGGGGGGGTGAGACAAAGTGGGTGAAACAGAGTGGTAGAAACAGAGACGGGGGGGGGGTGAGACAGAGTGGGTGAAACAGAGTGGTAGAGGCAGAGAGACAGGGGAATGAGGCAGAGTGGGCGAAACAGAGTGGTAGAGACAGAGACGGGGAGGGGGTGAGGCAGAGTGGGTGAAACAGAGTAGTAGAGACAGAGACTGGGGGGGGGGTGAGGCAGAGTGGGTGAAACAGAGTGGTAGAGGCAGAGACGGGGGGGGTGAGACAGAGTGGGTGAAACAGTGGTAGAGAGAGAGACGGGGGGGGTGAGACAGAGTGGGTGAAACAAACAGAATGGTAGAGGCAGACAGACAGGGGAATGAGGCAGCAGAGTGGGTGAAACAGAGTGGTAGAGACCAGAGACGGGGGGGGGGGTGAGGTAGAGTGGGTGAAACAGAGTGGTAGAGACAGAGACGGGGGTGAGACAGAGTGGGTGAAACAAACAGAGTGGTAGAGGCAGAGAGACAGGGGGAATGAGACAAGAGTGGGTGAAACAGAGTGGTGAAACAGAGACGAGGGGTGAGACAGTAGTGGGTGAGAGTGGTAGAGACAGAGACGTGGGGGGGTGAGGCAGAGTGGGTGAAACAGAGTGGTAGAGACAGAGACGGGAGGGGGGGGTGAGGCAGAGTGGGTGAAACAGAGTGGTAGAGGCAGAGAGACAGGGGAATGAGCAGAGTGGGTGAAACAGACGTGGGTAGAGACAGAGAGACAGGGAAGTGAGACAAAGTGTGTGAAACAAACAAGTGGTAGAGACGTAGAGACAGAGCAGACAGGAAAGTGAGACAAAGTGTGTGAAAAAACACAAGTGGTAGAGACGTAGAGGACAGAGAGACAGGGAAGTGAGACAAAGTGTGTGAAACAAACAGAGTTGGTAGAGACAGAGAGACAGGGAAGTGAGACAAGTGTGTGAAACAAACAGAGTGGTAGAGACGTAGAGACAGAGAGACAGGGAAGTGAGACAAAGTGTGTGAAACAAACAGAGTGGTAGAGACAGTAGAGACAGAGGAGACAGGGAAGTGAGACAAAGTGTGTGAAACAAACAGAGTGGTAGAGACAGAGAGACAGGGAGGACAGGGAAGTGAGACAAGTGTGTTGAACAAACAGAGTGGTAGAGACAGAGAGACAGGAAGTGAGACAAAGTGTGTGAAACAAACAGAGTGGTAAGAGAGTAGAGACAGGAGAGACAGGGAAGTGAGACAAAGTGTGTGAAACAAACAGAGTGGTAGAGACAGAAGACAGGGAAGTGAGACAAAGTGTGTGAAACAAACAGAGTGGTAGAGACGTAGAGACAGAGAGGACAGGAAGTGAGACAAAGTGTGTGAAACAAACAGAGTGGTAGAGACGTAGAGACAGAGAGACAGGGAAGTGAGACAAAGTGTGTGAAACAAACAGAGTGGTAGAGACGTAGAGACAGAAAGACAGGGAAGTGAGACAAAGTGTGTGAAACAAACAGAGTGGTAGAGACGTAGAGACAGAGAGACAGGGAAGTGAGACAAGTGTGTGAAACAAACAGAGTGGTAGAGACGTAGAGACAGAGAGGACAGGGAAGTGAGACAAAGTGTGTGAAACAACAGAGTGGTAGAGACAGAGAGACAGGGAAGTGAGACAAAGTGTGTGAAACAAACAGAGTGGTAGAGACGTAGAGACAGAGAGACAGGGAAGTGAGACAAAGTGTGTGAAACAAACAGAGTGGTAGAGACAGAGAGACAGGGAAGTGAGACAAAGTGTGTGAAACAAACAGAGTGGTAGAGACGTAGAGACAGAGAGACAGGGAAGTGAGACAAAGTGTGTGAACAAACAGAGTGGTAGAGACAGAGAGACAGGGAAGTGAGACAAAGTGTGTGGAAACAAACAGAGTGGTAGAGACGTAGAGACAGAGAGACAGGGAAGTGAGACAAAGTGTGTGAAACAAACAGAGTGGTAGAGACAGAGAGACAGGGAAGTGAGACAAAGTGTGTGTGAAACAAACAGGAGTGGTAGAGACGTAGAGACAGAGAGACAGGGAAAGTGAGACAAAGTGTGTGAAACAAACAGAGTGGTAGAGACGTAGAGACAGAGAGACAGGGAAGTGAGACAAAGTGTGTGAAACAAACAGAGTGGTAGAGACGTAGAGACAGAGAGACAGGGAGTGAGACAAAGTGTGTGAAACAAACAGAGTGGTAGAGTAGAGACAGAGAGACAGGGAAGTGAGACAAAGTGTGTGAAACAAACAGAGTGGTAGAGACAGAGAGACAGGGAAGTGAGACAAAGTGTGTGAAACAAACAGAGTGGTAGAGACGTAGAGACAGAGAGACAGGGAAGTGAGACAAAGTGTGTGAAACAAACAGAAGTGGTAGAGACGTAGAGACAGAGAGACAGGGAAGTTGAGACAAAGTGTGTAACAAACAAAGTGGTAGAGACGTAGAGACAGAGAGACAGGGAAGTGAGACAAGTGTGTGAAACAAACAGAGTGGTAGAGACGTAGAGACAGAGATACAGGGAAGTGAGACAAAGTGTGTGAAACAAACAAGTGGTAGAGACGTAGAGACAGAGAGACAGGAAGTGAGACAAAGTGTGTGAAACCAACAGAGTGGTAGAGACGTAGAGACAGAGAGACAGGGAAGTGAGACAAAGTGTGTGAACAAACAGAGTGGTAGAGACGTAGAGACAGAGAGACAGGGAAGTGAGACAAAGTGTGTGAAACAACAGAGTGGTAGAGACGTAGAGACAGAAGACAGGGAAGTGAGACAAAGTGGGTGAAACAAACAGAGTGGTAGAGACGTAGAGACAGAGAGACAGGAAGTGAGACAAAGTGTGTGAAACAAACAGAGTGGTAGAGACGTAGAGACAGAGAGACAGGGAAGTGAGACAAAGTGTGTGAAACAAACAGAGGAGTAGAGACGTAGAGACAGAGAGACAGGGAAGTGAGACAAGTGTGTGAAACAAACAGAGTGGTAGAGACGTAGAGACAGAGAGACAGGGAAGTGAGACAAAGTGTGTGAAACAACAGAGTGGTAGAGACGTAGAGACAGAGAGACAGGGAAGTGAGACAAAGTGTGTGAAACAAACAGCAGTAGTAGAGACGTAGAGACAGAGAGACAGGGAAGTGAGACAAAGTGTGTGAACAAACAGAGTGGTAGAGACGTAGAGACAGAGAGACAGGGAAGTGAGACAAAGTGTGTGACAACAAACAGAGTGTAGAGACGTAGAGACAGAGAGACAGGGAAGTGAGACAAAGTGTGTGAAACAAACAGAGTGGTAGAGACGTAGAGACAGAGAGACAGGGAAGTGAGACAAAGTGTGTGAAACAACAGAGTAGTAGAGACGTAGAGACAGAGACAGGGAAGTGAGACAAAGTGTGTGAAACAAACAGAGTGGTAGAGACGTAGAGACAGAGAGACAGGGAAGTGAGACAAAGTGTGTGAAACAAACAGAGTGGTAGAGACGTAGAGACAGAGAGACAGGGAGTGAGACAAAGTGTGTGAAACAAACAGAGTGGTAGAGACGTAGGAGGGACAGAGAGGACAGGGAAGCTGAGACAAGTGTGTGAAACACACAGAGTGTAGAGACGTAGAGACAGAGAGACGGGAAGTGAGACAAAGTGTGTGAAACAAACAGAGTGGTAGAGACGTAGAGGACAGAGAGACAGGAAGTGAGACAAAGTGTGTGAAACAAACAGAGTGGTAGAGACAGAGAGACAGGGAAGTGAGGACAAAGTGTGTGAACAAACAGAGGTGGTAGAGACGTAGAGACAGAGAGACAGGGAAGTGAGACAAAGTTGGTGAAACAAACAGAGTGGTAGGAGACAGAGAGACAGGGAAGTGAGACAAAGTGTGTGAAACAAACAGAGTGGTAGAGACAGAGAGACAGGGAAGTGAGACAAAGTGTGTGAAACAAACAGAGTGGTAGAGAAAGCCAGGTAGACAGACAGAGAGAGAAAGACAGACAGAAGACAGATACAGCATTGCACAGGCAGGAATACAGACAAGCGGCCAGACAGACAGGCAACGCCATCATTTACACAGAGCAAGTTCAGACAGATATACTGGCCCACTGAATTAACACAAAACTCCAGACTGTATGGACTTAAAGAGCAACCCCACAACACGGCCGAGAGCATCCAGAGAACTTCCAATAACTGTGTAATCATAGAAGATGTTACTGCAAGATTAAGTAGAGGACGAAGCAGAAGAAACAGACTGGCCGTCGTTCGGTTGTAGATGGAGACGATATGGTGTACCAGGCCGGACACTTGAATATTTTGAAATAGGCAGACAGCTTTAAAATGGGGCGGCAATGGTGAGGGGGTCAGTAGGTGAAATATTGAAAGAAAGACGGTTGCCACAAGTGACATGATTCACTGCCGGGAGATTGCTGCATGCAAATGATGGCAGGACATGCTCATAAATACGCACAGCTTTCTGTCAGGGAGTCGAATGTATTCACGATGAGCCCAGTGGGAATTCCCGTTCTCAGACTGCAGGATCTAGTACAGAATATTCTAGAATAACATTCCAGTACAGAACGGTCTGCAGGGTACTTTCTAACAACATTGATGCTAATCAATATATTCTGGCAGAATATATTTTAATACCGAATCTTTTAACAGAGTCGGCCTCTGTGACCTAGGGGTCTTGAAGACAGCTTCACACTCCCGATATCATCATCATCAGCATGTGCCATGCCGATAAGTGTAGGCGGCCATGTTTCGCCATCTCACTCGATCACCAGAGTCGTGGATAAGCTCTGTTATCTTGTCTCGACCATGCCATATGGCCAAGCCATCCAGGTATTTACTTCCCTGCCTTCCCCTTGTTCTTTTCCCCTCAATCTTGCCAGTTGTCACAAAGTTCTCCAAGTTATTTCTTCACGTAACATGTCCAAAAAATAGTGACTGTCTACGTCTAATTTCGCTAATCAGTGTACGGTTTTCATGTGTTTCTTGTAGAACTAGGTCATTGGTTTTTCTGTCTATCCAAGGTATTCTTTGCAATTTCCCCAGATACCACATTTCCACAGCCATCAAATGTTTTTCAGCTTGTCTGCTCATTGCCCACGCTTCACCTCCGATATACAGGGTGTGAAGTCGGCGGCAGGTCATTTGAGAGCAGATTGCTTTGTGTTGATTTTCATGATGTTGTTAACATCGGCAGTTCGGAAAGCAAAGGCAAACTAATAAATGTAAAACTGCATTGAAAATCGCAAACTCCTATTTAAAGCTGGGGTTGATTCCGACATCCTGAAAGGACAAACAAGTGACTTTACTTTGAACAGATTGCGTGATAATATAGTCAAATTAATTGGAGAGCCAAAATGAGCAATATGGACATTCTGAGGGAAGCTAAGTCGCTGAGCAATATGGACATTCTGAGGGAAGCTAAGTCGCAAAGACAACTTATCACAAACATCAGAAAGAGGCAGTCATCTTTTTTGGCCACGTTATGAAAAAAACAAAATGTGGAACATGTCGTGACAACTGGAAAGATTTGCAGAAAGAAAGATAGGGGAAGCCACCGTGGAAGATTTTTGACAGTCTTGTGTATGGCTCGGAAGGGAGTCACAACATGAATTGATCGGAGATTGCAATGTGTGGAGAAGCATGATCACCCACACCAGCCGGCAAGGCACTGGATGATGATGATGATGATAGTCTTTTCTGTCCGACATTCTCATTAGGCATTATGTATACCGTCGCTGGCATTTCGATCCGCCAGACAGACAGAGTGAAAGAGGTCGGTAGACATAGAGAGAGATACACAACACCGACATATCCACAGAGAGGCCAACATATAGACAGAAACACAGACTGAGACATTTGTAAACAGACAGACGTGTTATGTAGAACTTCTTCCCGTTGTGAATTTGAATAATGAAGAACAAACAACACACCACACAACATATTGCCTAGCACAGGAAACACACAAACCTGATGCCTTGTAGTTAGGCTGGGGCCAGTCAAAGGCTAGGGACAGCAAACCCGAAAAAAATACTTGTCGAAGTCGGATTACAGAGCCACAGGCTTGATGAAACAGTGAAACGTAACGCACTTAATGATATCAATATAATAAATTCATTCATTCATTCAGTAGCATGTTCTTTGCAGAACCCCGCTCCCATAACAACCTTACGGAAAACTTCTCGGTCACAAGCATGATGTCTCGCGTCCGATACACCCATCTGGAGATCATCCGCCACAACCTGCACCTATCTTCTCTTTGACCTTCCTCTCTTCTCAGGCTTTTTTTTTTCATATCCTTTACAGGACATCGCTGTCAACACCAGCATCTTTCAGCTGTATGTTGATTTCTTGGCAAGATTACGCTAAGTAGTTTGCCATTGCTTTCTGAGCGGCCGTCTCCCATACTCCGTAAGTTACCGATGCGATTCGAACCACTGCTGATTATCACCGTCATCACGTTACCGACAAGAGTATACGAGATTACGGAGAAAAGTCATAACCTCTAAGCCACGAATATACTCCTCCATTACTGTTTTCTCCAAACTTTTGTGACGTTTCAAGTTACCAAAATATTTCAATTTTCTTTGTTTTATCGTCTTAAATAGCCAACCTTCTTCAATATTCAGCTCTTGAAGTATGCATGCATTTGTTCTTTTCTTCATCCAAGACATTCTTAGAACCTGTCTATAACATTTATATTCAAATGCATTTATGAGCTGTTCAGCATGTTTAGTAAGTGCCCAGGTCTCATAGGCCTATGTTGCAATGGGAGAGATGCGTGCTCTTAAAATTATATACAATTAAGTAATGAAAATATAATTCTTCTTCTTCTGCCAATCCATTCTATCTTATCTGTGGCTATCTCCTGCAGCTTCCTCCATGCCATCCCAATATTATTCATCTCTGTCTGTAATTTTCTTCTCCCGATGCTTTCACATCATTCACCTTGTGGGTTCCAGACAAGACAGTGTCTAGTTATACTTCCTCAAGTGTTCTCAGTGTGTGTCCTATCTTGAGTGTTCCAGACAAGACAGTGTCTAGTTATACTTCCTCAAGTGTTCTCACTGTGTGTCCTATCTTGAGTGTTCCAGACAAGACAGTGTCTAGTTATACTTCTTCAAGTTTTCTCACTGTGTGTCCTATCTTGAGGGTTCCAGACAAGACAGTCTCTAGTTATACTCCCTCAAGTGTTCTCACTGTGTGTCCTATCTTGAGTGTTCCAGACAAGACAGTGTCTAGTTATACTTCTTCAAGTGTTCTCACTGTGTGTCCTATCTTGAGGGTTCCTGACAAGACAGTGTCTAGTTATACTTCCTCAAGTGTTCTCACTGTGTGTCCTATCTTGAGTGTTCCAGACAAGACAGTGTCTAGTTATACTTCCTCAAGTGTTCTCACTGTGTGTCCTATCTTGAGTATTCCAGACAAGACAGTGTCTAGTTATACTTCCTCAAGTGTTCTCACTGTGTGTCCTATCTTGAGTGTTCCAGACAAGACAGTGTCTAGTTATACTTCCTCAAGTGTTCTCACTGTGTGTCCTATCCTGCCTCTTTTCCTCACCTCTTGGTTCACTGGGATTTGTTTTCTGACATAACTCTCGGATCTAAACAAACGTGCAATGTGTGTGTGTATGTGTGTATGTGTGAGTGTGTGTATATGTGAGTGTGTGTGAGTGTATGTGTGTATGTGTGAGTGTGTGTGTATGTGTGAATGTGTGTATTTGTGAGCGTGTATGTATGAAAGTATGTGTGTATGTATGAAGGTATGTGTGAATGTGTGTGTGAGTGTGTGTCTGTGCGTGCATGAATGTATGTGTGACTAGTTCCCATAATGACACGCGCTGTATAGGCTATTAATTATGTATACAGTAGAAGCAAGTGTGGGACTTCGATGTGACCACCCGGGATTGCTAATCGGGGAGACGGACGGTGGATGAGACAGTCGGAGGAGAGAGAGAGAGAGGGGAGAGAGGAGAGAGAGAGAGATGAGAGAGAGAGAGAGAGAGTGAATGGGTAAAAAGCGATAGTGAGAAAGAGTCATTGAGAAAATGGGAGGTCAGAGAGAGAGAGAGAGAGAGAGAGAGAGAGAGAGAGAGAGGAGAGAGAGAGAGAGAGAGAGAGAAGAGAGAGAGAGAGAGAGATGGGTATAGCGAGAGAGTATGTGCGAGAGTGAGCATTTGCAGCATAGAGTTGGTAGGAAGATTGTGTTGTAGAGTGCTTTCTTAATATCTATTGATACATGTTTGTTCTTTAGTATTGGTGTCACTTGTCCAATGAATTGGTTTGCCTTATTGCATCTATTTTCGCTCTTTTCTGATTTGCCCTTTGATGATATTATAATTGAATACTAGGGTATAATGCCTGTGATTACGCGGACAAAACATGAGTAAAATTGTGCGTATTTATACGCGAGAATTTAGTGAATTTTGTTGGAAGTTGTTTAACCTCAACGCCCACTCAGTTTTAATGCGTTTCTACTACATCTGTGCAATCTTTCTGTGTTATATTCTGTGTCTACTGCATGTTGCGTGTAATGCTGAGTGTAACCGTCTCTGACTGTTTGACCCCAGATCGCCACAAGATGGCCCAAGAGAACGTACTTGATGTGCACGCTGGAGCGAGCCCGCAATGTGGTCATGCTGGTCGGCATCATCATCGTGTGCCTGGACATCAACCACTTCTGGACGTACGGGGTACCCAAGCCAGGTTTCGCATGCATGTACGTGAGACAGGTGGGGCGTGTCCTCGGTAGACGTGTCAGGCACAGACAGACAGGCAGACAGACAGGCAGACAGACAGGCAGACAGACAGGCAGGCAGACAGGCGGGTAGGTAGGCAGGCGGACAGATAGACGGACGGATGGGCAAAGTGATAGAGTGAAGAAGAAGAAAAGAAGGAGGAGGGGAAGGAAGAGGATAAAAAGAACAGACAGACAGATAGACGGACAGAGCTGCATGCCTTAGAGCAGTGTTTCCCAACGTGGGGCCCACGCCCCACAGGGGGGCAATTCGAATGTTCAGGGGGGCAATTCGATTGTTCAGGGGGGGGGGGGCAATTCGATGTTAAGGGGAGCAATTCGAAAATGGACTCGTCCAGAGTTTAAGTTAACCGTATGGCGACTCTCAGACGCTACTCGAACTGGGTAACCGTCCAGTATAAGTCAGATCTGTCTCCCATGTTAGTAGCCGTGATTTCATTGTTAGACGTTAGAGGCGAACTACTGGTTATAATTGGCTGGCACTAAGTATTTTGCGCTATTTGTTCTGAATGGTGCGAAATGCTTAGTGCCGGGATTTCAGTTTCTGCAGTGTTTCGCAGTAACGCTCAGCATTCACCGTTGGTGTTAATTTGAAATAAGCGTCCGTTAAATTGTTGTAAAAGTCTCGTTGTTTTAAAACATATATACATAGTATAAATATAAATGATATATAAATGGTATGTAAATTCAATTGGTAATTTTTATTAATTTCAGTTTTAGAAGCATCATTTTCCAGAAAAATTTGTCAAATGAAAAAGTATGTTTTTTTGTTTTTTTTGTGTGGTGGGTAAATGTGCCATACATATTTAAATATGCATTTTTAGTCTACGTTTACTCCAGTTCATATTATATTTTTTTAGTTTTTCATTGATCTTATATTTATTTATTTCAGCCCATAGTGAAATGAGTGGTGCAAGCAAGAAAACAATTTGTCAGTATTCGGAGGAATATTTAAAATTTGGTTTCATACCCGCTGTCCACGATGAACGGTCACCTTTTTGTCTTTTATGCCAACAATGCTTGACCAACGAATCAATGAAACGAGGTCATCTTGAGGCACATTTGAAGGCGAAACATAATGCTCATATTAATTCAGATTTGAATTCTTTCAAACTTTAAAGAAAAATTTTGAAAAAAGAGTAACATTAAAGTCTCTATTTACTGCTCATAATGCAACTATCAATCGTAATCTTGAGGCTAGTTATCACATTTCATTACTCATCGCTAAATCTGGGAAGTCATACTATAGGGGAGAATTTAATCAAACCATCAATATCAGCATTTCTTAAAACGGTTCTGGAAAAAGATGACAAAGACTTTAAAGCTATGCCACAAAGTAACAATACTTTTAGCAGAATAATAGACGAAATGAGTGAGGATATTGAAATACAACTTGTTGAAAAGCTGAAAACAAGAAAATTCTCGGTGCAAATGGATGAATCAACTTTGACAGACAATGAGGCCGTACTTATAACTAACATAAGATGTATTGATAAAGGTAATTTTGCTGAAGAAATGATGTTCTGTAAATCATTAGAAAGCACCACTACATCCAAAGATATATATAGAAAGCTAAAAAATTACTTAGATGTCAATAATATCCATCCATCATGTGCCATGCCGGAAAGCGTGGGTGGTCATGACTCGCGATTTCACTCGATCACCAGAGTCGTGGATCAGCTCACTGTTCCTGTCTCGACCATGCTATGTGGCCAAGTCATCCAGATATTTACTTCTTGGTCTTCCCCTTGGTCTGTTCCCTTCGATCTTGCCAGTTGTCACCAAGTTCTCCAATTCATTTCTTCTCATAACATGTCCAAAAAATTTTGACTGTCTACATCTAATTTCTCTAATCAATTTACAATTTTCATTTATTTCCTGTAGTACTTGGTCATTGTTTTTCTGTCTGTCCATGGTATCTTTGCATTCTCCTCAGAAATCAAATTTCTACAGCCATCAGATGTTTTTTAGCTTGACTGCTCATTGTCCAATAATATACCAATGACTGCTCATTGTCCATAATATACAACTGGAAAACTATAACATCTTGGCTGCAGATGGGCTCATATATGATTGGGAAGAAAATGGTTGCTTAAATGAGAAAGATGGGAATCCAGAAATGCTTCTTGTTTGCATTGTGTATTCACAGGGAAAAAATGGTAGCCTAAACTTTCGCCTGTTCTAAATGAATGCGTGTCTGCGAAAGAATTGTTGGATTAAGTGGCAGACAAAATCACAAATACTGAAGTATTGAAAGATAAGGTTGTGTGACAGTTATTACATTGCCAGTCTTCGTTAGACTTAGATGGATAGGACATCTTGGAGGATGGATGATGGTAGAATACCAAAGGAATCTTTTTGAGTGAATTACAGATGGAGGTAAGAGATCTCTAGGTCGGCCTCTACTACGATACAAAGATGTGTGTAAGCGGGACATGATTGATACAGGCATTGATAATGCACATGGGAGCAAGTCGCCGCTGAACGTGTTGCGTGGAGGGCAAATATCAGAAATGGAATAAGTCAAAGGAGAAAATTATTGCAGAAAGTCACCACACCAAGCGTTTGAGACGTAAGAGGTGCATGATGGTGGAAATGACACGTGTTCACATGCACCCACTGTGAAACGGACATTTACAGCGCAAATTGGCCTTATCAGTCACACTCGCTACCGCCATAGTTAAAAGTTATTATGCCTTTTTAGAGCACAAACTATCGTCTGTCAAGACGGCAAGGTGCCAATGAAATGAAGTACTAAATTTAGTTATAAAGTGTATCAATGCCGTTAAAGCTAGTACCAAATGTGAACGACTCTTCAAGTTATTTTGTGAAGAACAAAATGAAGACCATGTGAGACATACTTCACACTGAAGTAAGATGGCTCTCGAAAAGGAACTGCTTGAAAAGATTTATGGAACTATTTGATACTCTTAATGATTTTTTAAGCGACAAACCTGAAATGAAAAATCTGTTAACGGTCAATGGTAAGGCATTTGTGAGCTATTTAGCCCTTATCTTTGAAAAACTAAATATATTTATTAAACAACTTCAAGGAACAAATAAAACTCTTGTCGATGCAAAAGCGAAGATATTTGGTTTCATTATCTTTATTGAATTATGTCAGACATATACTTACAACAAAAATTTTGTAAAGTTTCATTGGCTCCAAAAATGTGAAGTGACTGATACCACTATATATGTTATTGTCGATCATCTGGAAAATTTATCGGCTGATTTAAAAGAAAGATTTTCTGATTTGAAACAAATTGATTTCCCAACTTGGATGATGCAGCCAATGTTAGTGGATTTGTCTGATATTTCAAATATGCAGTATCAAGAAGAACTCGCAGAAATGCAAAATCATGAGTCAATTAAAACTGTATTTAATATAAAAGTAGCGATGGCATGGCTTTGTGAGAAAACCGAAATCAAATATCCAAATGCAACCAAATGTGCAAGAGAACTATCATTACCGTTTCTATCTTGATATTTAGCTGAATGCGGATTTAGTGCCATAAATGATTTGCTGCTAAAAAAAAAAAAAGAAATCGGCTGGATATAACAAAACGGGGAGACTTAAGACTGAAGTTAACTAAATTGGAACCTGACATAAAATCTCTTTGCAGCAAGCATCTAGTGCAAGGATTTCACTAAATTTAAATAATAAATAATTACTAATAATTAAGATAATATAGAAAAATTTTCATTAAAATTATTTTGTACTTGAATTTCAGTTCTCAGTTATATGTTTTGAAAATTTTACTTAACTGTGTTTGCTCAGTAATTTCCTAGTGATTTATTCCTAAAACCTATCATTCAAGTTTCTTTAGTGAACATTTCGATTTTGGAATATTAAAAATTATGTATATGTTTTTTTTTTTTGGGGGGGGGGGTATAATAATTTTAGAAAGGCTTAGGTGGGGCATAGCACACAAAAGGTTGGAAAACACTGCCTTAGAGCATGTCGGAGGGATAGACCGACAATGAGAGAGAGAGAGAAACAAAACAAATGACGCAAATACAGTGTCTTAGACAAAGATTGCCAGAATGGCAGACAGACAGAAGCAAGTAAAAAATGATGAACGGACATACAGTAGACAGACAGAAAGACAGACAGACAGACAGGAAGTGAGTAGGGGATATGTGTATTTAATGGGTCTGATCGGACGCACGCACGGATGTACGGACAGACAGATAATGACAAGTAATGCATTGTCTTTGTAAATAGTTTCACATACAGACAGAGGCAGGTAGACAGGCAGACGCACACAAGTGACGTGTGTTTCCGCAGAACAGTGTCAGACACTGAGAGGCAGAAGCAAGCAGAAAGCTTCAGACAGACAGGCAGGCTGATAGTAGAATAGGCAGACAGGTACAGAAACAAAGGCAGACAGACTAACTGACAGACAGAGTGTGGGGTGGGGTGGGGGCGAAAAAACAGCAGACAGAGGCGAGTAGAGATGTATCAGACAGACAGCAGGCTGACAGACAGACAGATGAGCAGATAGAAGAAAGTAAACAGCACCAGGCATACATTAATGTAACAATTAAGCAAAATGTTAAAATTATAAAAAGGTAGTAGGCAGACAGACGGGTGCAAGTAGAAAGTGACCGATAGACTGAATGAGGCGGACTGACACTACCAACACGGAGAGAGGCGAGTGATGGGGACTGCTAGTGTCCTGTGGAGACCCAAGTCGGAGAAAACCAGACGGTATGATCAATGATGATTAGATCAGTCACATGAAAAATATGACAAATCAAGGTATACCTTGCGGCCTGGTGAAACAACAGTGAAAGATAAACTATATGTACCAACTGAGTGAACTAAAAAAGGCAGTTAAATTTATACAAGAGATAACATTGCAGTTATTAACAAATTTCAAGAGAACAAAAGAAGAGGAAGAATCACAGGAAGCAGCGGCAGTGTAGTGGGTAGCTCGCTGGCCTCTCGGCTAAGTTGTCGTGTGTTGAAACCCCGTCGAGACCTCGATTTTGTTTTTAAATAACCTGGACACCCAGAGTGACCCAACTGAATGAGTACCGTGAAATATGCTGAGAAGACAAGGTGATCGATGTGTTACTGGCCACATCACTAATCCAGGCGCGTATTATCAATATGGCTCTAGCACCATATACCCACCGGCTCTGTGCAGACGAGTGCAATCTGTAATCCCGCATACTGCGATCGAAACACAGCTGCGGGCCATTTGGAAGAAGACCGCCTTGCGCTGGTTTGCGTACAATGGTATGAGCGCTGGTTTGCATACAATGGTATGAGTGCCCGTCATTCAGAAAGCAATGGCAAACTACTGAACGTAAACTTGCCTAGGAATCACAAACAGACACAAAACGATGGGGTCAATTGCTACGTCCCATAAAGGATACGCAACTAACTTGTTTAACCATATGCCCAATATACATCAAGACTTACACATAGGAATCTTGACTTTGTTGTATAACTTTGCCATATACTGGAGACAACTCCAGGCTTGGGAGGGAGACATTTACTTTAAATAATTACAGCCAGTCTCTGAAGGGGAGAGAATACCAGTACAGGAGATACATGAGGTAAATTGGCACCTGGTGGGGGTTAAACGCTGACTAGAAGAAACAAGGGACAGGTAGACTGAAGGGAGGAAGGAGGGATGGATGGGAGAGTTATGGGGGGTTAGACAGGCAGAAGCAGAGAGACACACAAACAGGCATGTAGAGGGAGGGAGGAGGGAGGAAGGAGGGATGGATGGGAGAGTTATGGGGGGTTAGACAGGCAGAAGCAGACAGACACACAAACAGGCATGTAGAGGGAGGAGGAAGGAGGGATGGATGGGAGAGTTTATGGGGGGTTAGACAGGCAGAAGCAGACAGACACAAACAGGCATGTAGAGGGAGGGAGGAGGGAGGAAGGAGGGATGGATGGGAGAGTTATGGGGGGTTAGACAGGCAGAAGCAGACAGACACACAAACAGGCATGTAGAGGGAGGGAGGAGGGAGGAAGGAGGGATGGATGGGAGAGTTATGGGGGGTTAGACAGGCAGAAGCAGACAGACACACAAACAGGCATGTAGAGGGAGGGAGGAGGGAGGAAGGAGGGATGGAGGGGAGAGTTATGGGGGGTTAGACAGGCAGAAGCAGACAGACACACAAACAGGCATGTAGAGGGAGGGAGGAGGGAGGGAGGGAGGAAGGGACAGAAGAGTAGACAGACAGACATGATACAGTAGAGAGAAAGGCGGGTGGGCAGAGACAGGCAAGCAGGCAGACATACAGACAGACAGACAGAATACAGAAGAGAGACGGGGGCGGGTTCGGGCGGGCAGGCGGATGGACGGGCGGGATTTCAGATAGACAGATAGACAGAACTAAAGCAAACATCTTATTGCAGATACATCGAGGCCTTTTCAGAGAACTTCAAAGACTGGCTCTGGCCGGCCATGGACTGCGCGGTGGAGCTCATCCTTCCCGTAATCATCGTGACCATCTGCTTCTTCCTCACCGCCGCCAGCATGATCCGGCGCCCGGCCAGCCGCAACCGAGATCTGGAGGTGGAGATGAAGAACTACTTCCTGGAGCTGGCCACTCTGCGAGACTTCAGCACCGTCTGCTTCATCCTCTGCCTGCTGTTTATATGCTTGAACACCTGCAGGATCACCTACACGCTAACCACTCTAGTGTCCATGATGGGCTATCTTGATGTGGACTGCCCAATCCTCAGAGGCATCAAGACTATAGACGTCACGCTGAACTTCCTCTTCTACAGCGCAAAGATTTACCTCTACATGGCTTTCAGCCCCATGTTTCGCGCCAAGCTTCGAGATAGTTTCATCAACGCCCGTCGGAAGATCCAACGCTTTTGCAGAATGGTATGCCTTTGTGGATACAAGTGGGCGCCCGTACCTCCCAAGGATAAATGCGACGTCGCCAGAACGGCATCAGGTCAAAACAAGCGTGCCGATCCAGAAATGGTGAGTGGCAGTAAATCAAATAAACTGGCCCAAGCTCAGGCTGCCCATGGTGCTCATCCAGCTGCACAGGCCGGAAAGGAATCTTACAAAAGTGCTCCAAGTAACAAAGACCACGCCGAGACACCAGATATTGGCATCGGCCTTAAGCATTCAAACGCCACAGAGGTGCCGGAATTTGTGAGAGCAGACTCAACACGGAATGGCCAGGGGAGGCGCTAGCAATGACGTGAACGCCACTAAAGTGTAACTGACTACATGTGTGCGTGCGAGTATGAGTGTGAGACAGTTTGTAAAGTACAGTATTTGTATAGCTAATGCATGCCCTCATCAAAATAATTTACACCATCTGCAAAATAATGTCTGCTTTCTTGTCTTCATTAAGAGAAAGGGTGTTAACTTGTAAACCGCAGCATATTTTTGTTGCGGGGCATCTGAAGGACGTCGCTCTCAACTCGTCCGGCCAAGAATATTCTCGATCATGTACAAGTACAATTGTATGAACTTTACGGAGGGTGAATACAAAACTTGGACCAGCAATACTTTCATACACTGCACAGTCATTAAAGATACAACCTGTACTTCTTCCAGATAAATTGTCATGCCCAAGATATCTTCTATATCTGGTGTCTGTCTTCGCCCTGGTCCACCGTTGCCTCTTCTACCAGAATCACGCCTTCCGTCACTGTTCTTGTCAAGACAATGTTTGGCCACAGCATTTCGGTGTCAGAGACATGACATCGTTCTTGTCAAGCCAATGTTTGGCCACAGTATTTCAGTGTCAGAGACATGACATCGTTCTTGTCAAGCCAATGTATGGCCACAGTATTTCAATGTCCGAGACATGACATCGTTCATGTCAGGCCAATGTATGGCCGCAGTATTTCAGTGTCTGAGACATGACATTGTTCTTGTCAGGCCAATGTATGGCCACAGTATTTCAGTGTCAGAGACATGACATCATTCTTTTCAAGACAATGTTTGGCCACAGTATTTCAGTGTCCGAGACATGACATCATTCTTGTCAGGCCAATGTATGGCCGCAGTATTTCAGTGTCTGAGACATGACATTGTTCTTGTCAAGACAATGTTTGGCCACAGTATTTCAATGTCCGAGACATGACATCATTCTTGTCAGGCCAATGTATGGCCGCAGTATTTCAGTGTCTGAGACATGACATTGTTCTTGTCAAGCCAATGTATGGCCACAGTATTTCAGTGTCAGAGACATGACATCATTCTTTTCAAGACAATGTTTGGCCACAGTATTTCAGTGTCCGAGATGTGACATCGTTCTTGTCAAGCCATTGTATGGCCATATTATTTCAGTGTCTGAGACATGACACTGTTCTTGTCAAGGCAATGTTTGGCCACAGTATTTCAGTGTCTGAGACATGACACTGTTCTTGTCAAGCCAATGTATGGCCACAGTATTTCAGTGCCTGAGACATGACATTGTTCTTGTCAAGACAATGTATGGCCACAGTATTTAAGTGCCTGAGACATGACATCGTTCTTGTCAAGACAATGTTTGGCCACAGTATTTCAGTGTCAGAGACGTGACATCGTTCTTGTCAAGCCAATGTATGACCACAGTATTTCAGTGTCTGAGATATGACACTTTCTTGTCAAGCCAATGTTTGGCCACAGTATTTCAGTGTCTGAGACATGACACTGTTCTTGTCAAGACAATGTTTGGCCACAGTATTTCAGTGTCTGAGACATGACACTGTTCTTGCCAAGACAATGTTTGGCCACAGTATTTCAGTGTCTGAGACATGACATTGTTCTTGTCAAGACAATGTTTGGCCACAGTATTTCAGTGTCAGAGACATGACATTGTTCTTGTCAAGACAATGGTTGGCCACAGTATTTCAGTGTCAGAGACATGACATTGTTCTTGTCAAGACAATGTTTGGCAACAGTATTTCAGTGTCAGAGACATGACATTGTTCTTGTCAAGACAATGTTTGGCCACAGTATTTCAGTGTCTGAGACATGACATCGTTCTTGTCAAGCCAATGTTTGGCCACAGTATTTCAGTGTCAGAGACATGACATCGTTCTTGTCAAGACAATGTTTGGCCACAGTATTTCAGTGTCTGAGACATGACATCGTTCTTGTCAAGCCAATGAATGACCATAGTATTTCAGTGTCGGAGACATGGAACTATTTATGAACCTGTTGTCTTCAATATACACATCTGGAGGAATGTCAGGATGATTCTTTCTCTTGGTCCACGATAATCAAAGAAGACCTTAGTTAGTTAGTTGCATATTCTTTACAGGACATCGCAGTCAGCCCCAGCATATTTTGGCTGTTTGTGATCTCTTGGCAAGTTCACGTTCAGTAGGTTGCCACTGATTTCTGAATGGCGGTATGTGGGATTACGAACTGCGTCCATAATCCCTTCACCACAGAGCATATGAGGGTAATGAATCCATGTGTTGACAACCAATGTTACTTTGGTCATTTAATGGGAAAACGGGCACCACAGAACACTGTGAAAATAGTCCATTGTATAGGTAAAAACAGATCTGGAGATATTACACACCCGTTGTATACCTTTCTTAATAGGCAGATATTAACCTACTTTGTTATCAATCTTTATAACAGCTTGTTGTTTCCAATACATGTTTTTACAAGTCTTTCCCAATAATTTGTAGATCTGCAAGCATCTTCATCATGTTGTTATGTCTTACTTTATCAAAAGCCTTTGTGTCGTCAATTAAGCAAAGATGTAGGTCGTTTACTTCTATTGAACTCTCAATTAATGTTCTCAGCAAATATACAGTATTTACTTCTACAAACCCACATTGTTCTTCCTCTATTTCTGGTTGTATTTTCTCCCTAACTCTTTGCTACTATGGTTCATCAAATAAGGGGAATGTTGCTTGTATGCATCATCATGTAACATGAATGTTGATTGTATGCCTCATAATGTAAGATGAATGTTGCTTGTATGGCTCATTACGTAACATGAATGTTGCTTGTATGCCACATCAAATAAGAGGAATGTTGCTATTATGGCTCATAGAATATGAGGGTGTTGATTGAATGGCACATGAAGTCAGAAGAATACTGATTTCATAACATATCAAAACAGAGAAATGTTGACTCTATGGTGCATGAAATAAAATGAATGTCAATTTTATATATATATATATATATATATATATATATATATATATATATATATATATATATATATATATATATATATATATATATATATATAAAAGATATTGTACGACATACAAAATTTAGGGATGGAATGAGAATATGAGAGAGAGAGAGGGGGAGAGAGAGAGACTGAGAGAGAGGAGAGAGGAGAGAGGAGAGAGATGGAAAGAGAGAGAGAGAGAGAGAGAGAGAGAGAGAGAGAGAGAGAGAGAGAGAGAGAGAGAGAGAGGAGAGAGATGGAAAGGGAGAGAGAGAGAGAGAGAGAGAGAGAGAGAGAGAGAGAGAGAGAGAGAGAGAGAGAGAGAGAGAGAGAGAGAGAGAGAGAGAGTTGAAATGAAGAATCAGAATAACAGATAAAATAGACAAAAAGTCAGCAAGAAAGAAGGAGAGAAGAAGTGCATGGGAGAGTTGCTGGCAGTCAGCTAGCCGGCAAACAAGAAAACCAGAGACCCAGAAAGATTGAATCAAAGTAAGTGTCAGCAAGAAGACAGTCTAAGTGAAAGTGAGGCAGTGCCAGTCAGGCGGTGGCTGTGACAGTGAGGCGGTGGCGGTGCCAGTCAGGCGGTGGCTGTGCCAGTCAGGCTGAGGGAGACTATATGAAACAATATGTGAGACAATGAGACCAGTACAAATAAGAGTAAGAGAAAGGCAAAGTTAGATTAAAGGAATGAAAGAAGAGGAGAGCAAGTCAGTGAGCTATTCTGGTAGACAGTGTGTGTATGAGTAGTGACTTATTAAGGAATGTATATAATGAAACTTGTAACATGATTTTATGCCAATCTTACCATGAACTAGCACAATACTGCAAGTAGTTGGATCAAATAAAATTGTACTAACATTTCATCAAATGCTTTCTTTGATTCCACATGGATCATCTTGTATGTTTCTGTTCTTACTGTCTAGTATTTGTCAAAAATTATGTCAATAAGGTACAAAAATGAGGTGCAGAAAACAAAATGAAGAGAGAATAGGACAAACAAGTTGACAGAAATTAGCATGACCATGAACTTTAGGCTTAGACCAGGAACTTCAGACTTAGACCAGGAACTTCAGACTTAGACCAGGAACTTCAGACTTAGACCAGAAACTTCAGGCTTAGACTAGGGTATACGGATGTCTTCTCTCATACTCTATCCCTTATAGTATTGTATTGGGACTCTTTGCTGGCTGTTGAAGATGTGGACGAAGCACATATGGGAATGGCTCAATTCAACCCCACCCCCATTGGGGCATAAACCCTCTACTAACTCATCCCAAGCCATTTATCTCATGCCGTTCTGTCTGTGTCCTCCAATTATTATTCATTTGTCCATAATTCTATTCTCCGTATATTTTTATGTCTTCTATTTTTATTGCCTATGTAGATTCCAGACAAAAGCCTTTCTAGTTTCATTATTCTCAGATTCTTTTAAAAAAAATGTCGCTTAAATGTCGACAGGGTCGACTTCATTGCACTGGGTTTTATCCCATAATGGCTCTGTCTCTTCTGCAGCACGGCCCGGAATCGAACCCACAACCTTCAGAGCCCAAGACAAATGGCTTGACCACTTCACCACGGAGACTCCCTCTCAGGTTCTTTACTCTGTGTATGCCCTACCCAGTGCCAGGGTCGTCAGTCATCTCATTAGAATACAATATCATCTACCAGCACTGGTGCTACATCAAATAAGATCAGATATGAGAGCAAGAGGACGCCCAAGAAGAAAATGGATTGACAACATCAAAAACATTGGTACAACAGGTTCAACATCACCAGTTAAGAGTTGAGTGGCTTAGATGTCAGATATCCGATCCTGGTTTCTACAAATCTGGCTCCACCCACACAACTATCAGTGTTACAGTCACAAACAGCTTAAGTACTCAGTCTCATCATTAACACAACTATCAGTGTTACAGCCACAAACAGCTGAAGTACTCACACTCATCACTCACACAACTACTAGTATTACATCCACAAACAGCTGAAGTACTCACACTCATCACTCACATAACTATCAGTGTTACGCCACAAACAGCTTAAGTACTCACATTCATCGTTTACACAACTATCAGTGTTACAGCCACAAACAGTTGAAGTACTCACACTCATCACTCACACATCTATCAATGTTACAGCCACAAACAGCTGAAGTACTCATACTCATCATTTACACAACTACTAGTGTTACAGTCACAAATAGCTGAAGTACTCACACTCATCACTCACACAACTGTCAATGTATGTTAGTTAGTTAGTCGAGGTTCCAACTTCACAGCAACGGGTCGTCCCCATTTTGCTCCGTTCCTGTGCCAGTGAATATCACACAAAATGCTCCCCACTGTCCAATATGAAAAGTGGAACAGACAGGAGTCTCGGCAATCCAACAGCCCGCACAGGTACACTGCATAATGCCGCCACCAGAATGCCAACACAAAAGTCATTCACGAAAACAACAGTTCATCGTTGATGGAATCGGCAGTCACCAGAAAGACCTCATTGACCCGGTGACTGATGGGAATAGTGGACACCAGAACAAAGGGGAAAGAATGCAAGGAGCTCCACCACAGTTACACATTTGTCTACTCTGGAATAGAACAGCAAGAAAGAGCAAAACATAGTGTGAGAATAGTCATCGAACCACTGCTAGCAAAAGGAAAACTAGAAATAAAATGTATATCAGAAAGAATTATAACAGTGAGAATAAAAGAACAAACAATTACAACATATGTACAAATATACGCACCATGTAATACAAACAAAAATGAGCAAGAATGCGAGGACTTCTACGAAGACACACATGACATGCTAAATAAAATAGATAAGCAGGACAACATCATAGTTATGGGAGACTTCAATGCAAGACTAGGACATAACAGAGTGGGCATAGAAAAACATCTGGGGGAATTTGGAGATCAGCATAATGAAAGGAAATTATAACGGATGTAGACTGATAGAGCTATGCAGCCAACACGACCTCTATATAATAAACACATTCTATAAACACAAAGACTCACAAATATACACCTGGTATAAATGGAATGATCTAGATACTAAAAGCCACATTGATTTTATATTAACTAGAAATAACAGAAAGAGAAATATATTAGAGGCAAGGGCAGTGATCCAATTTAAGTATAAACACAGATCATAAAGCAGTCGTTGCCACAATAAGAACCATCATAAGAAGAAAGCAAAGAGCAGGAAAAATACATGCCATGCGAATCAGTAAACTTAAAAAAACCTTAAAGACAAGGCAGTAAGGGAAAATTATGAGAAAGAACTAACTGAAATCTTTGTAAAATTACCTATAGAAAGAAAAACAGTGGAAGAAGAATGGGAGATGTTCAAATAAAGCATTTTAAGTACTGCAAAAATAACATGTGCAACCAGAGATAAAGTAAGCGGTAAAAGACAAAACAGAAAAATATAAAAAGTGGTTGAAGAGCAAACAGGAATGTGATTACATAGAATATAGAATAGCAAGAAGACATGTGAATAGAATAGTAAAGATGAAAAATCAAAAAGACTGGGAAGAGTATGGAGAAACCCTAAATAAAAACTACAAGGAGGCAACTAGAAACTTCTACAAAAAGATAAGTGCAATGCGAACCAGGAGAACCCTTTGACCCAACTGAAATAATTAACAGCGAAAATGGAGAACCAATAAGTGAACAAAAACAAATCCTAATAAGATGGAAGCAGTATTTTGAACAACTTCTCAACATCCCATCAGATGTCACAGGACTTCAAGAAACCTACACAGGATGCCTACCGAAGAACTAGAACCAGACATACTAAAAGAAGAAATTATAGAAGCCATCAGATTAGCCTCATTGAACAAATCACCTGGACAAGATGAAATACCAAATGAACTAATTAAAGCAGCAAGAGAAGTAGGAACAGCATGGCTACATAGACTATTCAACCATGTTTAGGTAGAACAACAGACACCACGAGACTGGGAAACGCCATAATTATCCCAATTTGGAAAAACAAAGGCAGCAAAAGAGATTGCACACAATACAGAGGCATTTCACTGTTGAGTCATACTGGGAAAATATTTTGCAAAATTCTTGAGAAAAGACTACGAACTACTACTAGAACCCCTAGCTAAGCGAAACACAACTTGGTATTAGGAAAAACAAAGGATGCACAGATGCCATTTTTGCTCTTAGACATCTTATAGAAAAATCAATCGAATTAAATGAAACACTCTACTTAGCCTTTGTCGACCAAGAAAAGGCATTTGATAGAGTAGATAGAAACAAGCTGTGGGAAATCCTTAAACAATATGGTGTGAGTACACATCTAACAAACCTATGTAGAAGCTTATATAACAACAGTGAATGCATAGTGAGAGCAACTGGAGGACACTCAGAACCCTTCACCATAAGATCCAGAGTACGACAAGGTTGTGTCCTGTCCCCTCTCTTGTTCATAACATATATAGACAACATATGTAAAGAAACCAGCCAAACAGAGACCGCAAGAATACTGCATGACGAGAACACAGAAGAAGAACCATCTGCATATCTAACCATTAGAGAACTCCTGTTTGCGGATGACCAAGCACTAATAGCAAAATCAGAAGCTGAATTACAAGACCACATGAATAGTCTAAACTGAAATGTGTAGGGAACATAACATGAAAATTAGCACAAGTAAAACAGAGGTAATGACTATAACTAAAGAAGAAACAACGACAACAATTCACCTAAACGAACATCCCTTGAAAAAAGTAAAGAGTTTTAAGTAACTAAGAAGTATAATATCTGCCATATGATGGTACACTCCACCAAAGTCATGAATGGGGTTTTTCCAGTTATGCACGGAAAATGGACAAATAGGAAAGGAAGATACCATTAGTAACGTAAACAACGTCACACAACAACAAAGGACTTTCTCTGTGTGTGATTCAGAAAAGAGGACGTGTCTTCCAGAGATCCGTATGCGACTTATTCCGAGCGTCAGCGAATAGATTTTCAAGAGGAGGGATCGATTGGCAAATGGATACTTAAGGCAGAATCCGAAACCTAGACGTGATACAACTCAGGACAGCGAAATGACAGGTCCACGCCTCAAGGAGAACATTTGGAAGAAGGCAGGGAGTTCATGAAATGTGAAATATTTAAACGCCGCGCCCACATCTCGGGAGCAGTTTAATAACACATGTGAATCATCCTTTGTTATTTGTTCCACTCGGTACAAAAATAAAGTACGAGTCCGGTTCCTTCCTTGGAGTCGTTTGATTATTCGTCACACTGTTCAAAGGTGAGTGTTAAGACTGAGTCAAATGTCATTCTATAATCCCAATGATAAGGAAAGACATGGCAATATCATCAAATGGCAGATCAGAAGACGAGATCGAAAATAGATGCAATAAGGCAAACCAACTCATTGGACAAATGGCACCAATACTAGAACAAACATGTATCAATAACTACTAAGAAAGCACTTTAGAACACAATCTTCCTACCAACTCTATGTTACCAATGCCAAACCTTGACAATGACAGAAAAAGAGAAAAGAAAAATCACAACAACAGAAATGAGGTTCCTGAGAAGAATACTCAACGTATCAAGAAGAGATAAGATCAGAAATGAAGAAATCAGGACTAAAGTGGGGGTTATAGCAGCACTAGATTTTATTAGAAAGCAGCAAGTCAAATGGTTTGGCCATGCAAGTAGGTTACCAGTCAACAGCATACCACAACAAGGAATGATATACAGACCAGATGGAAACACAGGAAGGGGCTGACCACGTAAATGTTGGACGGAGGGAATAGCAGAGTCCATGGGAATATCGATACATGAAGCCCATAATCGGGCACTCTCACAATGTTTATACTTCACCTTCAGGGAGTGGCCAGCAGGGGCCACGGAAGTGGAAATCCAGCAACTAATTCAGGATAATGCTCGCCCGGGTGATGTGATTATCTACACAGATGGTTCGGTGTTGAGAGGTAGTAGAAGTGCCTGGGGTTTCTTGGCAAAGGCTAATGGTCGACAGTTTGGTGCAGGAGAGCCTGGCATATGATACCACAACATCTAGCTTAAGAATGGAGGTGGAGGCAGTCAGTGCAGCTTTCCACTGGATGGAGAATACGATACACACACACATCGTGATTGTAACTGACTCAGAAAGCATGCTGAGTAGGGTGAGGACTGGCAAGCTTCGTGCCGAGTGGCTTGCTTCGCTTCAGGAAGTCACGGGTGGCAAGCATCGTCTGGATATTTTCTCCGGGGCATGCTGGTGTGCTGGGGAATGAACAGGCAGACAGATTGGCTGGCTCTGCAAAACTTGGTGGAGTATTGATGCATGATAAGGCAGACGTGGTTGCGGCCTTGTGGGAGCATGTGTACACCTCGGAGGAGCAAATGGATCACCATGGTCTGGCAAGAATGCGACAGCGTGGAGTGACGAGGGGATCTGGCCGATGCTCGACGCTTAGAGGAAAGGCGAGACGCACATATAATCAGATTGCTACTGGTACTATTGGGGTTGGAACTCTTCGCTGGCTTCTGAGGATGGGGACGGAGCGCTTATGGGAATGCCCCGAATGCTGTGATGTCGGTTCCTAAATCAATCAATCAATCAATACTTCACCTCGACACCACAAGGTACAAGACGAACATGATGAGATGAGATGAGACTAGTGTTACAGCCACAAACAGGTCAAGTACTTACAATCATCGCTTACCAAACTATCAGTGTTAAGCCACAAACAGATTAAGTACTCACACACATCACTCACACAACAATCAGTATTACAACCACAAACAGCTGAAGTACTCACACTCATCACTCACACAATTTACCAGTGTTACAGTCACAAACAGGTTAAGTACTCACACTCATCGCTTACCAAACTATTGTGCTACAGTCACAAACAGCTTAAGTACCCAGTCTCATCATTTACACAACTACTAGTGTTACAGCCACAAACAGCTTAAGTACTCACACTCATTGTTTACACATCTACCAGTGTTACAACCACAAACAGCTGAAGTATTCACACTCATCGCTCACAGAGTTATCAGTTAACAGTCACAAACATCTGAAATACTCACACTCATCGCTTGCCAAATTATCAGTGTTACAGTTACAAACAGCTATAAGTACTCACACTCATTGCTTACCCAACTATCACTTTTATGGTTACAAGCTGCTTAAGTACCTACATTCATACATAAACCTGATGACTTGTATGTAGACTGGGGACAATCAAAGGCTAAGGAAAGAAAACCCCCAAAGAATGCTTGACGGAGTCGGATGTACCAAGCCACAGGCTGGATGAAACAGTACAACGCAATTCACTTGATGATGCTGAAGATTGATTATGATTATATCAAAGATTACAACAGTGGTTCTCCCCTCCCCCCTCAGGGGGAATTTTAGGGTTTCCAGGGGGGAATTAAGATTATTTTAAGATAGTGTTAATACAAGAACCGATTACTTGATATTGTTTTCCCTCATTACTTACCAGTTCTGTACTTCTCACCCTTCTAAAATTTGTTTTATAACATAAGTAGACCCGCAAATCACATTTTATGTAGACATCTAGACTTGTTCTAGTATGTGTTATTAATTTAGCTTCTATTTTTACGTATACTGTGTAGGTGCCGGTGGAATTTATAGGGAGGAAATATGGGGGGGGGGATGACATTCTGAACATATGGTGAAAGGGTGCTGGGCCAGAAAAGGTTGAGAACCACTGGACTACAAACTGTATCAATTATGTGCATCACAGCTCCCACAACTACTAGTGTTACAGCCACAAACAGCTATGTGTACTCACATTCATCCCGGAACTTTGGCTCGGCGCTGGGTCCACAACGTGACAGTGTTCTGATCAGCTCCACAAGAACTGGATGCTGGTCCCTGTAGGCAGGCTCATCAAAGAACATCTGCAGCTGCATGTAAACACGGTCCAGAACCTGTTTCATCACATAAACCAGCTCTTCATTATCATCATAAGAATGTTGAAGAGTCAACACAAACCGGCCTCTCATTGTCATTATATGTATGTTGAAGGATCCACATAAACCAGCCTCTCATTTTCATTATAAGTATGTTGAAGAATCAACATAAACTGGCCTCTCATTATCATTATAAGTATGTTGAAGAATCAACACAAACCGGCCTCTCATTATCATTATGTTGAAGGATTTACATAAACCTGCCTCTCATTATCATTATAAGTATGCTGAAAAATCAACACAAACTGGCCTCTCATTAACATTATGTTGAAGGATCCACATAAACCTGCCTCTCATTATCATTATAATAAGTATGTTGAAGAATCCACACGAACCATCAGCTCATTATCATTTTAAGTATGTTGAAGAATCCACACAAACCGTCCGCTCATTATCATTATAAGTATGTTGAAGGATCCACAAAAAATGACCTATTATTATCATTATAAGTACGTTGAAGAATCCACATAAACCAGCCTCTGATTATCATTTTAAGTATGATGAAGATTAAACACAAACCGGTCTCTCATTATCATTATAATCTATGATGAAGACTTGGTGTCTGTGACTTACAGGTTAGTTTTACAATTTCCAGACACACTGAGTTGATTGTTTGAAATCAGCAAAGAGTTGATTTGGAAGCAGACTGCTTTGTGTTGATTTCGATGGCATAAAGCATCAGTTGTTCAAAAAGCGATGGGAAACTACTGAATGTAAATATGCCTAGTAAATACAAACAGCCAAAAAATGCTGGGGTTGACTGCAACTAACTTTTTTTTTAACTATGATGAAGAATCAACATCCCAGCACTTGGGATGACTGACTGGTTGGTGGGTGGATTGGTCAGATGATTGGTGGGTGGGTAGGCTGATCAACTGGCTGGTTGGTGGGTGGATAGATTGACTGATGAATAGGCTGATTGGTTGGGGACTTGAACACATGACCACCACACTTGCAGGCAAGCATGCTAGCCATTGTACTACTAGAGCTCTTGAATCCTCTTAAAGACAGCCTTATCTCTACATCTGCTACACTGGGGCTCAGGCTGTCTGAGGAGTGAGGTTGGTGGAGAGAAAACTCTCTCTCAACTTGACACCAAAGTGTAGCTGTGTTGCAGAGTTCTCCTTCTCCTCTCCAAACTCAGAAATCTGTGCAGTGTGCAAGACCACTACAGGACATTGCAGTCACCTAGGGTATGAAGGCTCATGGGCAGGAGGAATGGCAAGAGAGACTTGTCAGCAGGCACTAACAAGAGCAGCATTCTGCAAGCAAAACCATGATGATGGTGTCTTCAATGTCATGCGTCCTTGTTTGTGCTTGTCAGCCCCTTGTCTCTTTTTGCAGGAACCATGCCTTCCTTCAATCTTCATCATCATCATCATCATCAAGTGCCTTGTCAGCTGGGTAGGCATTCATGTCTCTCCACAGACCGTGGTCTTTGGTGTTCTTAGTCTATCCAGCATTATTTCTCTTGGTCTGCCCCTGCTTCTTCTCCCCCCCCCCCTCGTACGTCTAATTTCTCTAATCAGTTTATGGTTTTCAATTGTTTCTTGTAGGACTTGGTCATTGGTTTTTCTGTCTGTCCATGCTATTCTTTGCATTCTCCTTAGAAACAACATTTTCTTTGGCAGGGCAAGGAATTCACAACATTCGTCTCAGGAACCATATCTTTGTTGCTTCCAAGTTCTTCCTTATTATTCATTTACATTCCAAGATTCACTGCCATACAGCAAAACAGGTTCTATTTAGCATTTCAGCACTCTCTTTCTTACATTCAATGATAGTGACTTATTTGCATCAGATACCTTCCATCAACGTTCTGTCTCAGTCACGATGATGTTCAACTTGCCAAGCATGTTCTGGCTGTTGCAGATGAGGACAGGGCACATATGGGGATGTCCCGAGTGCTGTGATGTTTCTTCTTAGCTCAAACTCAATCCAGCTCTGTATCTGAGACATGTGCTCAATACGAGCCGCCTTCTTCTATGTTCACATCTTTTAGAATCTGTGTTTTTTCATCTTCCTGCTCCAGCTATTCTCAGAATTTTCTCTCTACATAGAACTTGCCTCAAATTTCTTCTTTCATAAATTTGAAATGGTCTGAGATTCAATCTGAATGCTGTCACAGCTGAATGTTGTCAAAGCTGAATGCTGTCTCAGCTGAATGCTGTCACAGCTGAATGCTGTCACAGCTGAATGCTGTCACAGCTGAATGTTGTCTCAGCTGAATGCTGTCACAGCTGAATGCTGTCACAGCTGAATGTTGTCTCAGCTGAATGCTGTCACAGCTGAATATTGTCACAGCTGAATGCTGTCTCAGCGGAATGCTGTCACAGCTGAATGTTGTCAGAGCTGAATGCTGTCACAGCTGAATGCTGTCACAGCTGAATGTTGTCTCAGCTGAATGTTGTCTCAGCTGAATGCTGTCACAGCTTAATGCTGTCACAGCTGAATGCTGTCACAGCTGAATGCTGTCTCAGCTGAATGCTGTCTCAGCTGAATGCTGTCACAGCTGAATGCTGTCACAGCTGAATATTGTCACAGCTGAATGCTGTCTCAGCTGAATGCTGTCACAGCTGAATATTGTCACAGCTTAATGCTGTCACAGCTGAATGCTGTCTCAGCTGAATGCTGTCACAGCTGAATGCTGTCACAGCTGAATATTGTCACAGCTGAATGCTGTCTCAGCTGAATGCTGTCACAGCTGAATATTGTCACAGCTGAATGCTGTCACAGCTGAATGCTGTCACAGCTGAATGCTGTCACAGCTGAATATTGTCACAGCTGAATGCTGTCACAGCTGAATATTGTCACAGCCACAATACCAAACATAATACAATAAAGTCAACAGTAACAACAACAGTCTCACCTCTCGTATTGTAATATTCTCTATGACTGCCCCAAGGGAAGGAATGGTTGCAATTCTGACGGATCTGCAAAGGACAAAACCAGAACTTCACAATGTATACCAACAGATGGCATCTGACATGGGTACATTAGAAGCTTACTCATGTGTTTAAATGCTAGTGTGGATGCTATTGTTCAACTCCTATCCTTACCATGCTTACCTTATTACCCTATCTTACTTTACCTTTCTTGATTAGAGTATGCACATATTAGAGTACACACATATTAGAGTATGCAAATATTAGAGTATGCACATATTAGAGTACTCACATAGTATATGCACATATTAGATTATGCACATATTAGAGTATGCACATATTAGAGTATGCACATATTTGGCTTCATGCTCCCTGATTTTGCATCCAACCACTTGAACTACAGCACACCTTTCCTGTACACAGAAGCTGTGCACCCATCTTTTATCATTTCTGTTATACAATGTATATGTTATCTACAATAACATTTTCTTTAATATACTTTGTACAATTCTGTTATATATGTTATACAATTTATGTGTTATCTATAACAACATTTTCTTTTTTGTTATATAATTTATGTATAATCATTTCTGTTATATACTGTACAATTTATATGTTATCTACAATAATCATTTTCTGTTTTTGTACAATTTATATATAATCATTCCTGTTATATATGTTGTACAATTTATGTGTTATCTACGATAATCATTTTCTGTTTTTGTACAATTTATATATAATCATTCCTGTTATATATGTTGTACAATTTATGTGTTATCTACGATAATCATTTCTTTTTTTGTACAATTTATGTACAATCATTTGTGTTATATATATTGCACAATTTATGTGCTATCTACAATAATGATTTCTGTCAACAGCCCTCTATGTGCTGTTAATGAAGAAAGTCAATAGGACTAAACATCAGACATGTGTGTTGTGGTTTAGCTTCATCCCTTACATTATTTGATGATTCTTTAGTTATCTATTTTATTTTTGCTACTATTTCCCCTTAATTTCTTTTTCAGAAACATAGCATTGTAATCTCTAAATACCATAACATAACACAATCTCTAACTGCAACTACATAACACATCTCTAACTACTACAAATAACACAATCTCTAACTGCAACTACATAACACAATCTCTAACTGCAACTACATAACACAATCTCTAACTGCAACTACATAACTCAATCTATAAATGCAACTACATAACACAATCTCTAAATGCAACTACATAACACAATCTATAACTGCAACTACATAACACAATCTGTAACTGCAACTATATAACACAATCTCTAACTGCAACTACATAACACAATCTATAAATGCAACTACATAACACAATCTATAAATGTAACTACATAACACAATCTATAAATGTAACTACATAACACAATCTATAAATGCAACTACATAACACAATCTATAAATGCACCTATATAACACAACTCTATAAATGCAACTATATAAACACATCTCTACCTGCATACATAACACAATCATAACTGCAACAAACAAACACAATCTATAAATGCAACTATATAACACAATCTCTACCTGCAACTACATAACACAATCTATAACTGCAACAACATAACACAATCTATAAATGCAACTACATAACACAATCTATACTGCAACTATAACACAATCTACTAACTGAACAACATAACACAATCTCTAACTGCAAACTACATAACAATCTATAATGCAAACTACATAACACAATCTTAAAGTAAACTACATAACACAATCTACTGCAAAACTACATAACACAATCTCTATAAATGCAACTACATAAACACAATCTATAAATGCAACTATTATAACACAATCTATAACACATCAAACTGTACCTAATACACAATCTGCATCATAACTGCAACAACATAACACAATCTATAAATGCAACTATATAACACAATCTCTAACTGCAACTACATAACACATATGTCTCTAACTGCAAACTATATAACACCAATCTCTAACTGCAACTACATAACACAATCTCTAGCTATAAAACACATCACTAACTATCACAACATAACACAATCTCTAGCTATAACACATCACTAACTACCACCACATAACAAAATCTCTAGCTATAACACATCACTAACTACCACAAACATAAACAATCTCTAGCTACCACAACATAGCACAATCTCTAGCTATAACACATCACTAACTACCACAACATAACACAATCTCTAGCTATAACACATCACTAATTACCACTACATAACCAATCTCTAGCTGTAAAACATCACTAACTACCACTACATACACAATCGCTAGCTGATAAACACATCTCTTACTAAAACATCATTACACCACTACATAACACAATCTCTAGCTGTACAAAACATCACTAACTACCACTACTAACACAATCTGTAGCTGTAAAAACATCACTAACTCCACTACATAACACAATCTCTAGCTATAAACACAATCTCTAACTACCACTACATAGCACAATCTCTAGCTGTAAAACATCACTAACTACCACTACATAACACAATCTTTAGCTGTAAAACATCACTAACTACCACTACATAACACAATCTCTAGCTATAACACAATCTCTAACTACCACAACATAACACAATCTCTAGCTATAACACATCACTAATTACCACAACATAACACAATCTCTAGCTGTAAAACAATCACTAACTACCACTAACATACACAATCTCTAGCTGTAAAACATCACTAACTACCACTACATAACACAATCTCTAGCTGTAAAACATCACTAACTACCACTACATAACACAATCTTTAGCTGTAAAACATCACTAACTACCACTACATAACACAATCTCTAGCTATAACACAATCTCTAACTACCACAACATAACACAATCTCTAGCTATAACACATCACTAATTACCACTACATAACACAATCTCTAGCTGTAAAACATCACTAACTACCACTACATAACACAATCTCTAGCTGTAAAACATCACTAACTACCACTACATAACACAATCTCTAGCTGTAAAACATCACTAACTACCACAACATAACACAATCTGTAGCTGTAAAACATCACTAACTACCACTACATAACATAGACATGTAATCTATCAGAAATGCTAACTAGCAACAGAAGGAGTGTGAACAAGAATGACTTACATCTCTGGGTCATTGGACAAGGTGACCAGAGCAGGCACTACACGTGAGGATACCAGTGAGTCACTAACACCTTTGATCATCAGCTGAAACACACAGTGCACATCAGGTGAAACACAAAGTACACACCAGGTTAAACACAAACTACACAAAGTACACACCAGGTTAAACACAAACTACACAAAGTACACACCAGGTTAACACAAACTACACAAAGTACACACCAGGTTAAACACAAACTACACACCAGGTGAAACCAGCTGCTTCACAATAAGCTTTCTATTTTGTTTTAAACATTAAAATATTGTCAAATGGTGCACTGATCATAAACAGAACAAATAAATTATAAGTCCAAAACAGTGTATTTCCTTAGTGACTTTAAACACAGAAGCCACAAATATAGGTTGCATAATTTATTGCCTGGCATATTTTGCTGCATCTCATCAGATGCATGTTGCACAATGTGGGCTGTGGATGTAAGGGTATTTATCATGTAAGTCAAGAACAAATTAATATCATTCTGCTTCACAATGTTCCAAACTGTACCACAGACAATGTTTCAGGCTGTACCACAGACAATGTTTAAAACTGTACCACAGACAATGTTAAAAACTGTACCACAGACAATGTTTAAAACTGTACCACAGACAATGTTTCAGACTGTACCACAGACAATGTTTCAGACTGTACCACAGACAATGTTTCAGACTGTACCACAGACAATGTTTCAGACTGTACCACAGACAATGTTTCAGACTGCATCACACATAATGTTTCAAACTGTACCACACACAATGTTTCAGACACTGCCACACACAATGTTTAAAACTGTGCCACAGACAATGTTTAAAACTGTACCACAGACAATGTTTAAAACTGTACCACAGACAATGTTTCAGACTGTACCACAGACAATGTTTCAGACTGTACCACAGACAATGTTTCAGACTGTACCACAGACAATGTTTCAGACTGTACCACAGACAATGTTTCAGACTGTACCACAGACAATGTTTCAGACTGTACCACAGACAATGTTTCAGACTGTACCACAGACAATGTTTCAAACTGTACCACACACAATGTTTCAGACTGTGCCACACACAATGTTTAAAACTGTACCACAGACAATGTTTAAAACTGTACCACAGACAATGTTTAAAACTGTACCACAGACAATGTTTCAGACTGTACCACAGACAATGTTTCAGACTGTACCACAGACAATGTTTCAGACTGTACCACAGACAATGTTTCACACCACAGACAATGTTTCAGACCACAGACAATGTTTCAGACTTTACCACAGACAATGTTTCACACCACAGACAATGTTTCACACCACAGACAATGTTTCAGACTTTACCACAGACAATGTCTCACACCACAGACAATGTTTCACACCACAGACAATGTTTCACACCACAGACAATGTTTCAGACCCACAGACAATGTTTCAGACCACAGACAATGTTTCACACCACAGACAATGTTTCAGACCACAGACAATGTTTCAGACCACAGACAATGTTTCAGACCACAGACAATGTTTCACACCACAGACAATGTTTCACACCACAGACAATGTTTCAGACTGTACCTCAAACAGAGATGCTGCTGCAGCTCTGACTAAGGCTGAAGAATGTGCTACACCATCCCACAACACTGACAGGAGCAGCTCGTGGTTGGACGGATTCTCACTGCAACCACCAACATATATGGTCACTTATAGGGCAATTCTAGGCTCTCTCTCTCTCTCTCTCTCTCTCTCTCTCTCTCTCTCTCTCTCTCTCTCTCTCTCTCTCTCTCTCTCTCTCTCTCTCTCTCTCTCTCTCTCTTTAGAAAAGCATTCAATATGATAGATCATACTATTCTAATTAAAAAACTAGAAACAATGAAAGTAAGCTTTAATATAGTGACATTAATAAAATCATTTTTATTAGACAGAAAAACAAGTAATATCACACAATAAATCTTTCTCAAGCCATTACCATTAATATTGGAGTACCTCAAGGGTCTATATTTGGCTCTCTGTTATTTGCCATTTATATAAATGATGACAAAGTTTATACTTCACCTCGACACCGCAAGGTACAAGAGGAACATGATGAGATGAGAGATGAGATAAATGATCTTCCCTTATATTTTTCGTCGTCCTGCGATCTATTGCAGACGACTGCACAGTATATAAACACGCTGTTGATTGTAACATGCTAGAATCATTCTTGCGACAGGAAATAAATAGTGTGGTTAACTGGAGTCATGTAAACTGCATGCAAATTAACATTTCTAAAACAAAATCTATGTTAATAGGAACCAGGCAAAGACTTTACACTCTAAACTCACAGAGAACCCTTCAGCTGCACATTGGTAGCACGCCTATTGAAAGTGTAACCGAGCACAAGGCACTGGGTCTTATCATAGATCAAAATCTAACCTTTAATTCCCATGTTCATGATGGTCTCGTTAAACAAATAGCCAAAAAAGTATACCAACTTGCCAAAATTAAAAATTTCCTTGACGAAAACACAAGAAAGATATTCTATACTTCCCACATGCAAACACATATTGATTATTGCTCCACAATCTGGGATGGATGCTCCAAATCAATAACAAAACGCCTTTATTCACTCCAGAAAAGGGCTGTGCATGTGAAAATCTTACCGACAATTCTAACCTACATAAACATCTTCAGTTACTGCCACTCCACAAACACCTACTTTTTAATAAGGCTAAAACTAATTCACAAAATCTTATTTCAAAATGCTCCAAGCTACCTTTGGCCATTGTTCAAATATAACGCAAGACATAGCGAACAACTAAATATACTTCATGTCTCTAAACCTAGGATAGACATATAAAATAAGCCTATTATACTCCGCAAGAAATCAAAGACACCACCAATCATTATACATACAGTTGCAACCTGTTTGAACATTACCTCAGTACAGACTACATTCCCCCATAAAAAAAACAAAGAACTATAATAATGGTACATTGTCTGAAACGACAACTAGCCAATAAACATTCCCATATGTATGGCACGTTACACCTTCCTCAGGGATTTATAATGCTTAAGTTAAACATTGCCTCAGTGAGTCATGTATTACTGATTATTTTTCATTCCTTTTAATGCTTATTGTTCTTTTGTTGTCAAAGAATTGCTTCATGAGAGATATTGAATGAAAGAATGTATAAGAGGAAATGGAGAAGAAGGGCAGAATGTCAGACGGACCTGCGTACCCAATTCTTAACCCTTTGAAAATAAAGATTGCTCGTTCGTTCGTTCTCTCTCTGTCTGTCTGTGTTTCTCTCTTTTAAGGGCTGAATGTAAGACAAGCCTGTGTGCCTAATTTACAACCCTCTGAAATAAAGTTTGTTCGTTTCTCTCTCTCGTCACACACACACACACACACACACACCCACACACAAAATCTCTCTCTCATTCTCCCCCCCCCCCCTCTCTACCTATTTCACACACACATACATAAACAAACAGACATGGTAGGACAGATGCCTAACCTCAACTCAATCAGTGTTGCCTTTAAGCTGTCTAATGATGTCTGCAGCAATGCTAAATGTACATAGAACTCTCTTGAGGAACTGGTTCAACCGGCCTCTTGTCCTCATCCTGAGAAAGCATCAACCAATAATGAACACTCCTGAAGTCAACTGCAGGGGAGGGGAGGAAAACTTACTAGACTAGGCATCTGTACAGGAGGTAGTCTGCCATTACTGTCCTACTTGTTGTTAATAACCAGATTTTATGGGTGTGAGTTGTCGAAGCATAACTTCACTAGACTGGGCACGTACAGAAAGGTAGTCTGCCCATAACTGTCACATACTGTTGTAATAACCTAATTAGGACGATGTGAGTTGCACTCGAACTCCATAACTACTCATAGGCATCTTACACAGGAGAGATCTGCCCATTAACTCGTCCAACTTTTGTTAACAAGAAAATTATGAAGAGTGAGTTATAGAAGTACACACAAATATAGAACTACAAACAGCATCCTGTACATAGCCCAGGACAGTCTGCCATTACCTGTCCTATTGTTGTTAAATAACAGATTTATTGAAGTCTGAGTTTTCGAAGCATAACCTTACATATACTAGACATCACTGTACAGGAGGTAGATCAACCATTACTGTCCCCTTGTAGCATCTGTACAGGAGGTATCTGCCATTACTGTCCTACTTGTTGTTAATACCAGATTTATGAGTGTGAGTTTGTCGAAGCATAACTTACTAGACTGGGCCTCTGTACGAGAGGTATCCTGTGCCATTACTGTCCCTACTTTGTTTGTTAAATCACCAAATTATTGGAGTGTGAGTTGTCGAAGTACAATTACTAGACTAGGCATCTGTACAGGAGGAAGTCTGCCATTACTGTCCCACTTGTTGTTAACCTGAATTATGGAGAGTGAGTTGTCGAAGTACAACTTACTAGACTAGGCATCTGTACAGGAAGAGATCTGCCATTACTGTCCTACTTGTTGTTAACCAGAATTATGGAGAGTGAGTTGTCAAAGTACAACATACTAGACTAGGCATCTGTACAGGAGGAAGTCTGCATTACTGTCCTACTTGTTAAATCACCAGAATTATGGAGTGTGAGTTGTCGAAGCATAACTTACTACACTAGGCATCTGTACAGGAGGTAGTCTGCCATTACTGTCCTACTTTTTAAATCACCAGAATTATGGAGTGTGAGTTGTCGAAGCATAACTTACTACACTAGGCATCTGTACAGGAGGTAGTCTGTCATTACTGTCCTACTTGTTAAATCACCAGAATTATGGAGTGTGAGTTGTCGAAGCATAACTTACTACACTAGGCATCTGTACAGGAGGTAGTCTGCCATTACTGTCCTACTTGTTAAATCACCAGAATTATGGAGTGTGAGTTGTCGAAGCATAACTTACTACACTAGGCATCTGTACAGGAAGAGGTATGCCATTACTGTCCTACTTGTTGTTAAATCACCAGAATTATGGAGTGTGAATTGTCGAAGCATAACTTACTAGACTAGGCATCTGTACAGGAAGAGATCTGCCATTACTGTCCTACTTGTTGTTAACCAGAATTATGGAGAGTGAGTTGTCGAAGTACAACATACTAGACTAGGCATCTGTACAGGAGGAAGTCTGCCATTACTGTCCTACTTGTTAAATCACCAGAATTATGGAGTGTGAGTTGTCGAAGCATAACTTACTACACTAGGCATCTGTACAGGAAGAGGTCTGCCATTACTGTCCTACTTGTTGTTAAATCACCAGAATTATGGAGTGTGAGTTGTCGAAGCATAACTTACTAGACTAGGCATCTGTACAGGAAGAGGTCTGCCATTACTGTCCTACTTGTTGTTAAATCACCAGAATTATGGAGTGTGAGTTGTCGAAGTACAACTTACTAGACTAGGCATCTGTACAGGAAGAGGTCTGCCATTACTGTCCTACTTGTTGTTAAATCACCAGAATTATGGAGTGTGAGTTGTCGAAGTACAACTTACTAGACTAGGCATCTGTACAGGAAGAGGTCTGCTATTACTGTCCTACTTGTTGTTAAATAACCAGAATTATGGAGTTTGAGTTGTCGAAGTACAACTTACTAGACTAGGCATCTGTACAGGAAGAGGTCTGCCATTACTGTCCTACTTGTTGTTAAATCACCAGAATTATGGAGTGTGAGTTGTCGAAGTACAACTTACTAGACTAGGCATCTGTACAGGAAGAGGTCTGCCATTACTGTCCTACTTGTTGTTAAATCACCAGAATTATGGAGTGTGAGTTGAAGTACAACTTACTAGACTAGGCATCTGTACAGGAAGAGGTCTGCCATTACTGTCCTACTTGTTGTTAAATCACCAGAATTATGGAGTGTGAGTTGAAGTACAACTTACTAGACTAGGCATCTGTACAGGAAGAGGTCTGCCATTACTGTCCTACTTGTTGTTAAATCACCAGAATTAGGAGTGTGAGTTGAAGTACAACTTACTAGACTAGGCATCTGTACAGGAAGAGGTCTGCCATTACTGTCCTACTTGTTGTTAAATCACCAGAATTATGGAGTGTGAGTTGAAGTACAACTTACTAGACTAGGCATCTGTACAGGAAGAGGTCTGCCATTACTGTCCTACTTGTTGTTAAATCACCAGAATTAGGAGTGTGAGTTGAAGTACAACTTACTAGACTAGGCATCTGTACAGGAAGAGGTCTGCCATTACTGTCCTACTTGTTGTTAAATCACCAGAATTATGGAGTGTGAGTTGAAGTACAACTTACTAGACTAGGCATCTGTACAGGAAGAGGTCTGCCATTACTGTCCTACTTGTTGTTAAATCACCAGAATTATGGAGTGTGAGTTGAAGTACAACTTACTAGACTAGGCATCGTACAGGAAGAGGTCTGCTATTACTGTCCTACTTGTTGTTAAATCACCAGAATTATGGAGTGTGAGTTGAAGTACAACTTACTAGACTAGGCATCTGTACAGGAAGAGGTCTGCCATTACTGTCCTACTTGTTGTTAAATCACCAGAATTATGGAGTGTGAGTTGAAGTACAACTTACTAGACTAGGCATCTGTACAGGAGGTAGTCTGCCATTACTGTCCTACTTGTTGTTAAATCACCAGAATTATGGAGTGTGAGTTGAAGTACAACTTACTAGACTAGGCATCTGTACAGGAAGAGGTCTGCCATTACTGTCCTACTTGTTGTTAAATCACCAGAATTATGGAGTGTGAGTTGAAGTACAACTGACTAGACTAGGCATCTGTACAGGAAGAGGTCTGCTATTACTGTCCTACTTGTTGTTAAATCACCAGAATTATGGAGTGTGAGTTGAAGTACAACTTACTAGACTAGGCATCTGTACAGGAGGTAGTCTGCCATTACTGTCCTACTTGTTGTTAAATCACCAGAATTATGGAGTGTGAGTTGAAGTACAACATACTAGACTAGGCATCTGTACAGGAGGTAGTCTGCCATTACTGTCCTACTTGTTGTTAAATCACCAGAATTATGGAGTGTGAGTTGTCGAAGTACAACATACTAGACTAGGCATCTGTACAGGAGTTAGTCTGCCATTACTGTCCTACTTGTTGTTAAATCACCAGAATTATGGAGTGTGAGTTGAAGTACAACTTACTAGACTAGGCATCTGTACAGGAAGAGGTCTGCCATTACTGTCCTACTTGTTGTTAAATCACCAGAATTATGGAGTGTGAGTTGAAGTACAACTGACTAGACTAGGCATCTGTACAGGAAGAGGTCTGCTATTACTGTCCTACTTGTTGTTAAATCACCAGAATTATGGAGTGTGAGTTGAAGTACAACTGACTAGACTAGGCATCTGTACAGGAAGAGGTCTGCTATTACTGTCCTACTTGTTGTTAAATCACCAGAATTATGGAGTGTGAGTTGAAGTACAACTTACTAGACTAGGCATCTGTACAGGAGGTAGTCTGCCATTACTGTCCTACTTGTTGTTAAATCACCAGAATTATGGAGTGTGAGTTGAAGTACAACATACTAGACTAGGCATCTGTACAGGAGGTAGTCTGCCATTACTGTCCTACTTGTTGTTAAATCACCAGAATTATGGAGTGTGAGTTGTCGAAGTACAACATACTAGACTAGGCATCTGTACAGGAGGTAGTCTGCCATTACTGTCCTACTTGTTGTTAAATCACCAGAATTATGGAGTGTGAGTTGAAGTACAACTGACTAGACTAGGCATCTGTACAGGAGGTAGTCTGCCATTACTGTCCTACTTGTTGTTAAATCACCAGAATTATGGAGTGTGAGTTGAAGTACAACTGACTAGACTAGGCATCTGTACAGGAGGTAGTCTGCCATTACTGTCCTACTTGTTGTTAAATCACCAGAATTATGGAGTGTGAGTTTGGAAGTACAACTGACTAGACTAGGCATCTGTACAGGAGGTAGTCTGCCATTACTGTCCTACTTGTTGTTAAATCACCAGAATTATGGAGTGTGAGTTGAAGTACAACTGACTAGGACTAGGCATCTGTACAGGGAAGAGGTCTGCCATTACTGTCCTACATTGTTGTTAAATCACCAGAATTATGGAGTGTGAGTTGAAGTACAACTGACTAGACTAGGCATCTGCTCGTACAGGAGGTAGTCTGCATTTCGGTCCTACTTGTGTAAATCACCGAATTATGGAAGTGTGAGTTAGAAGTACACTGACTAGACTAGGCAGTCTGCCGTACAGGAGGTAGTCTGCCATTCCTGTCTACATTGTGTGTTAAATCACCGAATATGGAGTGTGAGTTGAGTACAACTGACTAGACTAGGCATCTGTACAGGAAGAGTCTGCCATACTGTCCTCCTTGTTGTTAAATCACCGAATTATGGTAGTGTGAGTTGAAGTACAACTGACTAGACTAGGCAATCTCTGTACAGGATGAGGTATGCAGTACTGTCCTACTGTTGTGTAAATCCCAGATTATGGAGTGTGAATTGTCGAAGCATACTTCCTAGACTAGGCATATCTGTACAGGAAGAGATCTGCCTTGACTGTCACTACTTGTTGTAACCAGGATTATGGAGAGTGAGTTGTCGAAGTACAACATACTAGGGCCTAGGCCATCTGTACAGGAGGAAGTCTGCATTACTGTCCTACTTGTTACAATCCCGCAGAATTCTGGAGTGTGCGTGTCGAGCATAACTTACTCCACTAGGCATCTGTACAGGAAGAGGTCTGCCATTACTGTCCTTCCTGTTGTTAAATCACCAGAATTATGGAGTGTGAGTTGTCGTAAGCCTAACTTCTAGACTAGGCATCTGTACAGGAAGAGGTCTGCCTTACTGTCCTACTCGTTGTGTAAATCACCAGAATTATGGAGTGTGAGGTTGTCGAAGTACAACTTCCTAGACTAGGCATCTGTACAGGAAGAGGTCTGCATTACTGTCCTACTTGTTGTTAAATCACGAATTAGGGAGTGTGAGTTGTCGAAGTACAACTTACTAGCCTCGGCCTCTGTACAGGAGGAGGGTCGTGGGTGTGCTATTACTGTCCTACTTGTTGTTAAATAACCAGAATTATGGAGTTTGAGTTGTCGAAGTACAACTTACTATAGACTAGGCATCTGTACAGGGAAGAGGTCTGCCATTACTGTCCTACTTGTTGTTAAAATCACCAGAATTATGGAGTGTGAGTTGTCGAAGTACAACTTACTAGACTAGGCATCTGTACAGGAAGAGGTCTGCCATTACTGTCCTACTTGTTGTTAAATCACCAGAATTATGGAGTGTGAGTTGAAGTACAACTTACTAGACTAGGCATCTGTACAGGAAGAGGTCTGCCATTACTGTCCTACTTGTTGTTAAATCACCAGAATTATGGAGTGTGAGTTGAAGTACAACTTACTAGACTAGGCATCTGTACAGGAAGAGGTCTGCCATTACTGTCCTACTTGTTGTTAAATCACCAGAATTAGGAGTGTGAGTTGAAGTACAAACTTACTAGACTAGGCATCTGTACAGGAAGAGGTCTGCCATTACTGTCCTACTTGTTGTTAAATCACCAGAATTATGGAGTGTGAGTTGAAGTACAACTTACTAGACTAGGCATCTGTACAGGAAGAGGTCTGCCATTACTGTCCTACTTGTTGTTAAATCACCAGAATTAGGAGTGTGAGTTGAAGTACAACTTACTAGACTAGGCATCTGTACAGGAAGAGGTCTGCCATTACTGTCCTACTTGTTGTTAAATCACCAGAATTATGGAGTGTGAGTTGAAGTACAACTTACTAGACTAGGCATCTGTACAGGAAGAGGTCTGCCATTACTGTCCTACTTGTTGTTAAATCACCAGAATTATGGAGTGTGAGTTGAAGTACAACTTACTAGACTAGGCATCTGTACAGGAAGAGGTCTGCTATTACTGTCCTACTTGTTGTTAAATCACCAGAATTATGGAGTGTGAGTTGAAGTACAACTTACTAGACTAAGGCATCTGTAACAGGAAGAGGTCTGCCATTACTGTCCTACTTGTTGTTAAATCACAGAATTATGGAAGTGTGAGTTGAAGTACAACGTACTAGACTAGGCATCTGTACATGAGGTAGTCTGCCATTACTGTCCTACTTGTTGTTAAATCACCAGAATTATGGGAGTGTGAGTTGAAGTACAACTTACTAGACTAGCATCTGTACAGGAAGAGGTCTGCCATTACTGTCCTACTTGTTGTTAAATCACCAGAATTATGGAGTGAGTTGAAGTACAACTGACTAGACTAGGCATCTGTACAGGAAGAGGTCTGCTATTACTGTCCTACTTGTTGTTAAATCACCAGAATTATGGAGTGTGAGTTGAAGTACAACTTACTGACTAGGCATCTGTACAGGAGGTAGTCTGCCATTTACTGTCCTACTTGTTGTTAAATCACCAAATTATGGAGTGTGAGTTGAAGTACAACATACTAGACTAGGCATCTGTACAGGAGGTAGTCTGCCATTACTGTCCTACTTGTTGTTAAATCACCAGAATTATGGAGTGTGAGTTGTCGAAGTACAACATACTAGACTAGGCATCTGTACAGGACGTTAGTCTGCCATTACTGTCCTACTTGTTGTTAAATCACCAGAATTATGGAGTGTGAGTTGAAGTACAACTTACTAGACTAGGCATCTGTACAGGAAGAGGTCTGCCATTACTGTCCTACTTGTTGTTAAATCAACCAGAATTATGGAGTGTGAGTTGAAGTACAACTGACTAGACTAGGCATCTGTACAGGAAGAGGTCTGCTATTACTGTCCTACTTGTTGTTAAATCACCAGAATTATGGAGTGTGAGTTGAAGTACAACTGACTAGACTAGGCATCTGTACAGGAAGAGGTCTGCTATTACTGTCCTACTTGTTGTTAAATCACCAGAATTATGGAGTGTGAGTTGAAGTACAACTTACTAGACTAGGCATCTGTACAGGAGGTAGTCTGCCATTACTGTCCTACTTGTTGTTAAATCACCAGAATTATGGAGTGTGAGTTGAAGTACAACATACTAGACTAGGCATCTGTACAGGAGGTAGTCTGCCATTACTGTCCTACTTGTTGTTAAATCACCAGAATTATGGAGTGTGAGTTGTCGAAGTACAACATACTAGACTAGGCATCTGTACAGGAGGTAGTCTGCCATTACTGTCCTACTTGTTGTTAAATCACCAGAATTATGGAGTGTGAGTTGAAGTACAACTGACTAGACTAGGCATCTGTACAGGAGGTAGTCTGCCATTACTGTCCTACTTGTTGTTAAATCACCAGAATTATGGAGTGTGAGTTGAAGTACAACTGACTAGACTAGGCATCTGTACAGGAGGTAGTCTGCCATTACTGTCCTACTTGTTGTTAAATCACCAGAATTATGGAGTGTGAGTTGGAAGTACAACTGACTAGACTAGGCATCTGTACAGGAGGTAGTCTGCCATTACTGTCCTACTTGTTGTTAAATCACCAGAATTATGGAGTGTGAGTTGAAGTACAACTGACTAGACTAGGCATCTGTACAGGAAGAGGTCTGCCATTACTGTCCTACTTGTTGTTAAATCACCAGAATTATGGAGTGTGAGTTGAAGTACAACTGACTAGACTAGGCATCTGTACAGGAGGTAGTCTGCCATTACTGTCCTACTTGTTGTTAAATCACCAGAATTATGGAGTGTGAGTTGAAGTACAACTGACTAGACTAGGCATCTGTACAGGAGGTAGTCTGCCATTACTGTCCTACTTGTTGTTAAATCACCAGAATTATGGAGTGTGAGTTGAAGTACAACTGACTAGACTAGGCATCTGTACAGGAAGAGGTCTGCCATTACTGTCCTACTTGTTGTTAAATCACCAGAATTATGGAGTGTGAGTTGAAGTACAACTGACTAGACTAGGCATCTGTACAGGAGGTAGTCTGCCATTACTGTCCTACTTGTTGTTAAATCACCAGAATTATGGAGTGTGAGTTGTCAAAGTACAACTTACTAGACTAGCATCTGTACAGGAGGTAGTCTGCTATTACTGTCCTACTTGTTAAATCACCAGAATTATGGAGTGTGAGTTGTCAAAGTACAACTTACTAGACTAGGCATCTGTACAGGAGGTAGTCTGCTATTACTGTCCTACTTGTTAAATCACCAGAATTATGGAGTGTGAGTTGTCGAAGTACAACTTACTAGACTAGGCATCTGTACAGGAAGAGGTCTGCCATTACTGTCCTACTTGTTGTTAAATCACCAGAATTATGGAGTGTGAGTTGTCGAAGTACAACTTACTAGACTAGGCATCTGTACAGGAAGAGGTCTGCTATTACTGTCCTACTTGTTGTTAAATAACCAGAATTATGGAGTTTGAGTTGTCGAAGTACAACTTACTAGACTAGGCATCTGTACAGGAAGAGGTCTGCCATTACTGTCCTACTTGTTGTTAAATCACCAGAATTATGGAGTGTGAGTTGTCGAAGTACAACTTACTAGACTAGGCATCTGTACAGGAAGAGGTCTGCCATTACTGTCCTACTTGTTGTTAAATCACCAGAATTATGGAGTGTGAGTTGAAGTACAACTTACTAGACTAGGCATCTGTACAGGAAGAGGTCTGCCATTACTGTCCTACTTGTTGTTAAATCACCAGAATTATGGAGTGTGAGTTGAAGTACAACTTACTAGACTAGGCATCTGTACAGGAAGAGGTCTGCCATTACTGTCCTACTTGTTGTTAAATCACCAGAATTAGGAGTGTGAGTTGAAGTACAACTTACTAGACTAGGCATCTGTACAGGAAGAGGTCTGCCATTACTGTCCTACTTGTTGTTAAATCACCAGAATTATGGAGTGTGAGTTGAAGTACAACTTACTAGACTAGGCATCTGTACAGGAAGAGGTCTGCCATTACTGTCCTACTTGTTGTTAAATCACCAGAATTAGGAGTGTGAGTTGAAGTACAACTTACTAGACTAGGCATCTGTACAGGAAGAGGTCTGCCATTACTGTCCTACTTGTTGTTAAATCACCAGAATTATGGAGTGTGAGTTGAAGTACAACTTACTAGACTAGGCATCTGTACAGGAAGAGGTCTGCCATTACTGTCCTACTTGTTGTTAAATCACCAGAATTATGGAGTGTGAGTTGAAGTACAACTTACTAGACTAGGCATCTGTACAGGAAGAGGTCTGCTATTACTGTCCTACTTGTTGTTAAATCACCAGAATTATGGAGTGTGAGTTGAAGTACAACTTACTAGACTAGGCATCTGTACAGGAAGAGGTCTGCCATTACTGTCCTACTTGTTGTTAAATCACCAGAATTATGGAGTGTGAGTTGAAGTACAACTTACTAGACTAGGCATCTGTACAGGAGGTAGTCTGCCATTACTGTCCTACTTGTTGTTAAATCACCAGAATTATGGAGTGTGAGTTGAAGTACAACTTACTAGACTAGGCATCTGTACAGGAAGAGGTCTGCCATTACTGTCCTACTTGTTGTTAAATCACCAGAATTATGGAGTGTGAGTTGAAGTACAACTGACTAGACTAGGCATCTGTACAGGAAGAGGTCTGCTATTACTGTCCTACTTGTTGTTAAATCACCAGAATTATGGAGTGTGAGTTGAAGTACAACTGACTAGACTAGGCATCTGTACAGGAAGAGGTCTGCTATTACTGTCCTACTTGTTGTTAAATCACCAGAATTATGGAGTGTGAGTTGAAGTACAACTTACTAGACTAGGCATCTGTACAGGAGGTAGTCTGCCATTACTGTCCTACTTGTTGTTAAATCACCAGAATTATGGAGTGTGAGTTGAAGTACAACATACTAGACTAGGCATCTGTACAGGAGGTAGTCTGCCATTACTGTCCTACTTGTTGTTAAATCACCAGAATTATGGAGTGTGAGTTGTCGAAGTACAACATACTAGACTAGGCATCTGTACAGGAGTTAGTCTGCCATTACTGTCCTACTTGTTGTTAAATCACCAGAATTATGGAGTGTGAGTTGAAGTACAACTTACTAGACTAGGCATCTGTACAGGAAGAGGTCTGCCATTACTGTCCTACTTGTTGTTAAATCACCAGAATTATGGAGTGTGAGTTGAAGTACAACTGACTAGACTAGGCATCTGTACAGGAAGAGGTCTGCTATTACTGTCCTACTTGTTGTTAAATCACCAGAATTATGGAGTGTGAGTTGAAGTACAACTGACTAGACTAGGCATCTGTACAGGAAGAGGTCTGCTATTACTGTCCTACTTGTTGTTAAATCACCAGAATTATGGAGTGTGAGTTGAAGTACAACTTACTAGACTAGGCATCTGTACAGGAGGTAGTCTGCCATTACTGTCCTACTTGTTGTTAAATCACCAGAATTATGGAGTGTGAGTTGAAGTACAACTGACTAGACTAGGCATCTGTACAGGAGGTAGTCTGCCATTACTGTCCTACTTGTTGTTAAATCACCAGAATTATGGAGTGTGAGTTGTCGAAGTACAACATACTAGACTAGGCATCTGTACAGGAGGTAGTCTGCCATTACTGTCCTACTTGTTGTTAAATCACCAGAATTATGGAGTGTGAGTTGAAGTACAACTGACTAGACTAGGCATCTGTACAGGAGGTAGTCTGCCATTACTGTCCTACTTGTTGTTAAATCACCAGAATTATGGAGTGTGAGTTGAAGTACAACTGACTAGACTAGGCATCTGTACAGGAGGTAGTCTGCCATTACTGTCCTACTTGTTGTTAAATCACCAGAATTATGGAGTGTGAGTTGAAGTACAACTGACTAGACTAGGCATCTGTACAGGAGGTAGTCTGCCATTACTGTCCTACTTGTTGTTAAATCACCAGAATTATGGAGTGTGAGTTGAAGTACAACTGACTAGACTAGGCATCTGTACAGGAAGAGGTCTGCCATTACTGTCCTACTTGTTGTTAAATCACCAGAATTATGGAGTGTGAGTTGAAGTACAACTGACTAGACTAGGCATCTGTACAGGAGGTAGTCTGCCATTACTGTCCTACTTGTTGTTAAATCACCAGAATTATGGAGTGTGAGTTGTCAAAGTACAACTTACTAGACTAGCATCTGTACAGGAGGTAGTCTGCTATTACTGTCCTACTTGTTAAATCACCAGAATTATGGAGTGTGAGTTGTCAAAGTACAACTTACTAGACTAGGCATCTGTACAGGAGGTAGTCTGCTATTACTGTCCTACTTGTTAAATCACCAGAATTATGGAGTGTGAGTTGAAGTACAACTTACTAGACTAGGCATCTGTACAGGAGGTAGTGTGCTATTACTGTCCTACTTGTTAAATCACCAGAATTATGGAGTGTGAGTTGAAGTACAACTTACTAGACTAGGCATCTGTACAGGAGGTAGTCTGCTATTACTGTCCTACTTGTTAAATCACAAGAATTATGGAGTGTGAGTTGAAGTACAACTTACTAGACTAGGCATCTGTACAGGAGGTAGTCTGCTATTACTGTCCTACTTGTTAAATCACCAGAATTATGGAGTGTGAGTTGAAGTACAACTTACTAGACTAGGCATCTGTACAGGAGGTAGTCTGCTATTACTGTCCTACTTGTTAAATCACCAGAATTATGGAGTGTGAGTTGAAGTACAACTGACTAGACTAGGCATCTGTACAGGAGGTAGTCTGCTATTACTGTCCTACTTGTTAAATCACCAGAATTATGGAGTGTGAGTTGTCGAAGCATAACTGACTAGACTAGGCATCTGTACAGGAGGTAGTCTGCCATTACTGTCCTACTTGTTAAATCACCAGAATTATGGAGTGTGAGTTGAAGTACAACTGACTAGACTAGGCATCTGTACAGGAGGTAGTCTGCTATTACTGTCCTACTTGTTAAATCACCAGAATTATGGAGTGTGAGTTGTCGAAGTACAACTGACTAGACTAGGCATCTGTACAGGAGGTAGTCTGCTATTACTGTCCTACTTGTTGTTAAATCACCAGAATTATGGAGTGTGAGTTGAAGTACAACTGACTAGACTAGGCATCTGTACAGGAGGTAGTCTGCCATTACTGTCCTACTTGTTGTTAAATCACCAGAATTATGGAGTGTGAGTTGAAGTACAACTGACTAGACTAGGCATCTGTACAGGAGGTAGTCTGCTATTACTGTCCTACTTGTTGTTAAATCACCACAATTATGGAGTGTGAGTTGTCGAAGTACAACATACTAGACTAGGCATCTGTACAGGAGGTAGTCTGCCATTACTGTCCTACTTGTTGTTAAATCACCAGAATTATGGAGTGTGAGTTGAAGTACAACTGACTAGACTAGGCATCTGTACAGGAAGAGATCTGCTATTAATGTCCTACTTGTTAAATCACCAGAATTATGGAGAGTGAGTTGTCGAAGTACAACTGACTAGACTAGGCATCTGTACAGGAGGTAGTCTGCTATTACTGTCCTACTTGTTGTTAAATCACCAGAATTATGGAGTGTGAGTTGAAGTACAACTGACTAGATTAGGCATCTGTACAGGAAGAGGTCTGCCATTACTGTCCTACTTGTTAAATCACCAGAATTATGGAGTGTGAGTTGAAGTACAACTGACTAGACTAGGCATCTGTACAGGAGGTAGTCTGCTATTACTGTCCTACTTGTTGTTAAATCACCAGAATTATGGAGTGTGAGTTGAAGTACAACTGACTAGACTAGGCATCTGTACAGGAGGTAGTCTGCTATTACTGTCCTACTTGTTGTTAAATCACCAGAATTATGGAGTGTGAGTCGAAGTACAACTGACTAGACTAGGCATCTGTACAGGAAGAGGTCTGCTATTACTGTCCTAATTGGCATGATTATACTGGCTGGTGACTATAGCCATGGTGTCTATAAAGAGATCTTCTGTCTAATGTGCAAACTGGAGGCCATTACCAACAACTATCTGTCAGCTGCTTTCAAGCCCAATCTGTCACCTGCTGACAATTTTATCTATTGATTGTATCTTGAGTTGCCATGATTTATGTCTATGTGACCTTGTCCTGCTTGTGAAAGAATATCAGACACCTCAAACATGTTCCTGACTCGTTCCAACTAGAGGAAGTGAAAGGTGGGATATTTTTAACAGCCTACCACTGTGAATATTTAGAATTGAGATGAACTTACTACAGCTGTAAATCTGGAATATTAGAACAGATGTGAACTTACTACAGCTGTGAATCTGAAATACTTAGAACTGAGTTGAACTTACTATAGCTGTGAATCTGGAATATTTAGATATATTGGATATTATTCACAACTTTCTACAGCTGTGAATCTGTAATAATTAGAACTGAAGTGGTGGGATATTGTTCACAACTTAATTCAATTCTTAAATTAAGTATTAAATATGATGGTAGTGTGCTAATCTAGGAGTGGAAAACTTACTGTGACAAGTGACGTGAGATATGCTAATCTAGGTGTAGAAAACTTACTTGACAAATGACATTAGAACACACAAAGCACATGATGGTAGTGTGCAAATCTAATTGTTGAAAACTTACTGTGACAAATGACATGAGAACACCCTTAGCATAGACCGCAACAATGCCAGTGGTCACTGGCAAGTGTCCCTGGCTTACTTGTGAATCTGTGAACGAAAGGATAGTGTATGTCAACTCTGTGGCATAAGCCATTCACATCAACTGTAGTCTGTCCAGAAATTAATGCCGTCATTCACGATCAATTATTTTGAAAACTGTCTGTTGCATCGTTACAAAATTTTTCCTGCCGTCTTATATTGACCCCCACCCAAGGAATATGTCTTGTCTTTGATAGGTCCAAAAGCAACTTAAATCATCAAAAGCGGTGACATTTCTTTGATGTTTTGGGGAAAATGTAGTGAATTCAAGCTAACAAACTAGTCTTACAGTAAACCACGTTATTTCTGGTAAGGACACAAGTACAAGGTGTAGCCAAATTCGTATAGGAGTGGGTGCAATAAAAAAAGTAGCTTAAAGTAGCATTGCACTGGGTTTTTATCCCATATGGCTCAGTCTCTTTCCGCAGGGCGGAAAGCGTCGCACAAAGCACGAACTCCGTAGCTCCAGCGATGACCCTCGGGAGTCTCCAAAAAATGCACTCACGAAATGAAGGAATCGAACATACAATCTTCGGAGCCCGAGTCAGACGGCTTGACCACTTCACCACGGAGACTCCCGAGAGGGGTGCAATGTGTAATATTAGTAAAGACAGAGAATTTACAGAGGCATGGGGTAAATAATGTGTAAATTGACAGGAAAGTAGAAGGAATATATTTTTTACCTTATTTTTCATTTCCTTCTTGTTTCTTCAGCTGCTGGTTAATAATTGTACACAAGTATTCATGTTACTAGGAAGCATTTAGCTTTTTATATTGACACAAACAATAGATTGCACGATTTATTGCCTGGCATATTTCGCTGCATCTCATCAGGTACATACTGCAGAAATCACACAACTTATGTGAATTAATTAGATAAATCCTTCAAACTGAAATATACACATGTTCGCACAGTAATGTCGATTGTCTACCACGGTAATTTTAAACTGACTAACATGTCTTTCTGCTTGCACAAGGGCGGCTTACAAAGGTTGATTATTATAGCTTCAGCAAACTTTAACAATCGACTACTTTGTGTGTTGAACAACACACGGAAGGCACTGTCTCTTTCAACCACGTGACCACTCTCTAGCACATGTCCCCCGACCGATGAAGCCGGACTGTTCCGGTGTGTCAGCCTGCCTAGGCTACCATCTTCTGTGTGTAGTATCTTGTCCACCCAATTCGGAATGTGTTCCGAAACTCTGCAATGTAACTGTCGCACAGTTCTGCCTATGTAGATGGCCTCGCATCTACATGTAAATTGGTAAATACAGTTTGATTTGGCGTACAAAGCTACAGCTTCTTTTACTGCTGGGACAGGGATAATAAATCGTGCAATCTATTGTTTGTGTCTTTGTTATTCAAATTCATGACGGGAAAACATTGTTTTGAATTTTTATATCGAGTTCATGAAAGCTTCCAAATAGCTGTCCGTTAATGTGCGTATGGAGTGACCAGAAATGATACCGCAATTTAGTCATCATGTGTCTATTTTTAAGGATCTGTTCAGCTGTCTGTGTAGTTTGTTCACAAGTACACATGGGTGACAGACCCGCTTTGAGTCTTTGTGAAAGATTGTCTATACTGCTGTTTACTGTTCAGAGATGGAACATGATTACCTGTTTTGCACTATGAAAATAGTTGTCAGTGTCTCTGTAGTGGGCTTTCTTCTTAAAGATCAAGATGTTGGTCCTCTTTTCATTGAAGTTTATAGACTGATTTGTATGCACGTGTGTTGTCCCCTAATTTGACAACATGTTTGCTCTCACGTTTCTTGTTACGCCACAATATGTCAGTTCCCACCGCAATATTACTCTTCTGTTGGTATTCAATGCGTTTAAAATTCATCACTGTGGAATACAAACTGTAGCCATTGACATTGTGCTGATGCTGTAACGTTTAGGGCCTGCAATTCTTCTGAATATGTGGAGCAAAATATCCCAGTAGGTGTGCATGTGGATTAATGTCTGCGATCTGCCCAGACCTTAATCGGTGTCGGACGATTCCAGTAGGTTGATGACTGCTATCGGTTGCATAAAATTCAATCCATCCTTTCTCCAATAGTCATCTTCCTCTTTCAACACACGGTCCTCACATTTTTTCCAGCAACTTTTATCAATTTATAATAGCGCGGTCTGAGTTAGTATCTTGACGTCAGACAATTTGAATAGATTGATTGATTGATTGACTTAGAAACCGACATCACAGCATTCGGGTCATTCCCATAAGCGCTCCGTCCCCATCCTCAGCAGCCAGCAAAGAGTTACAACACCAATAATTCCAGTAGCAACCTGATTATATGTCCGTCTCGCCTTTCCTCTGAGCGTCGAGCCTCGACCAGATCCCCTCGTCACTCCTCGCTGCCTCATTCTTGCCAGACTATGGTGATCCATTTGCTCCTCCGAGGTGTACACGTGCTTCCACAAGGCTGCAACCACGTCTGCCTTGTCATGCATCAATGCTGTAGGTATTTTGTCTTCTTGGGCAACTACATTGTGATATGATGCATTGTCCATAATTATACAAGACTAGGAACAAGACTAGACAATTATACAATCTAGGGATAGAAGCACTGTATTCTCGAGCCAATCGCTAAATACATCGCCATTCATCTTATTATGATAATCCCTATTGTCTGTATGCTTTGATACGAACACGAGTCCAGCATCCTGTAGTAAACCATTTTGAGTACTACCAGCATGGGCTATGACAAAACGCTGTCCTTTACTACTGGGCACATATCGCGTTATCTATCCGTCCACTGATTGCCATTCCTTTTCACTTGTGTGGTGCGCATTGATCCAGGTTTCATCCAAATACACTATGTCATAATTTTATTTGCGTATTTCCCTTATTTCACGTAGGTATCTGCTTCTCGTGGCTCCTAAATGCGGTTGCTCGCAAATGTTATTTCTACCTCCCTTTCTAAACTTGAAGCCTTATATGAAAGGACCCACATTAATGACACACCTCTGAAGATACTGCGACACCACTGAGCACTCCAAGTTTCACTTCTCAAGGCTCATTTCGTAAGGCCAATCCCGTGAAAAACATGAAAATTTACTATTGAACGCTCATGTTTCCTCGTGAAGATGTAATACTTCTAATAATGTGCACTTCAGCTCTGTCCCGTAAATTATATACCGCATATAAACAAACTTTGAAATCTGCTGTACAATCTCCAAAACAAAAATTATTTTGTTGGGTGGACATCATGATAAGGTTATATGCTAAGTCTCATTATTTTCTCTCAGCTGGTTACTGAGATATGGAATTTTATATTGGTGCAGACAAAAATAAATGGACTATACCACCTGTTGGGGTATCATCTTTGCACTCCATACAAGTCCATAAGGCTCAGATCCTCCCTTCAAAATATGCATCAGCATCAGGCTGCTAATGGTGCAAGTACTGTGTTCATTGACGAGACCCCTCATTCTCCTGATGTGCCTCTCATGTCTGGCCTTGCAGTTCATACTCTCTAATTCTGTATAATTATGTGGATTCACTGGCGTCAAAGTCATCCGCCCTCCACATCTCTCTAAGAACATTAATAACATCGGCACTACCCATAGACTGGACATTTGCAGGGAACGCAGAGCCAGCAAGTTTATCAGCTCGCTCATGTCCCTCAACTCAAGCATGTCCTGGAATGAAGAAGGTGACTCTACGATCACCAGACTTGTGGCATACAGAACCCACCTCGACCTTTTGGATCATGCTCATTGGATCACCTAGGACACAAACATGACTGTAATGTTAGTAGTCACTTTACAATGTTTCCTTATTTAGACTTACCAAATTCTTCTTCTGGTACTCGAACCAGCTCCTCAAACTTGACCTTCACCTGACGGTATATGTAAAACAAAAATGTGAACTGCCATGAAACAAACCAATTTTCAGCAAAAACTGTCTACAATGTGTAATAAACAAAATAGCACTATGTCGAGACATTATAAAGTTAGGTGACCCGTTCCTTTAACAGCCACCACAATTTAGAAGTCGGCTATCAGTTTCACAGACTAGTGATTCACAGTGATAACATAACGTGGTTTTCAGCCTGTTATGAAGACAACAAAATGTTTAGACCAGGATTTTTAAACTGTTTTAACAGAAAAATATTTTGCTTTATCCAGGATAAGAAAGTTGTCTTTAGATGTCCAATTTCAACATACAACTGATACTTAAGAGGGATGATGTTTTGATTGGCCAAATTCTGGTTAAATTTCAACAGTTAGATCAAAAATTCATAAGACAAATACAAAGATAATGAAAATAAACCTAGCAACTGATAACCCGATCTCCCTTGATGAAGCCTCACTTCAAGAAGTGAAATCTGACACTTATTTAGGCAGCAGTGTAGACAAACATGGGGGAACCGATAGAGATATTGAAATAAGAATACAAAAAGCAAGAGGAGTTTTTATAGCACTGGGAAATTTGTGGGAGTCAAAATAAATTAAACATAGCAGCAAACTTTGAATATTTAACAAAAATCCGTACAACGGGAGTCTCTGTGGCAAAGTGGTCAAGCTGTTTGACTTGTGATCCGAAGGTTGTGGGTTCAATTCCGGGCCGCACCCTTCGGTTTACGAGTTAAATGTTTCGGAGACTCCTGTGGGTCGTCGCTAAAAGCTACAGAGTTCATGCTTTGTGCGACGCTTTCCGCGCTGTGGAAAGAGACCGAGCCATATGGGATAAAATCCGGTGCGATGAAGTCGACCCTGTCGACTTTTAAGCGACTTTTAAGCAACCGTACAACTGTACAGAGCAGAATCATGCAGCATGACTAAAACGATTAATAAAGTACAAACATTCATGAATAGGTCTCATCTAATCTCATCTCATCGTGTCCCTCTTGTACCTTGCAGTGTCAAGGTGAAGTATAAACAGCGTGACAGTGCCCGCTTATGGGCTTCGTTTATTGATATTCCCATGGACTCTGTTATTCTCCAAGTCCATCGTTTACATGGTCGGCCTCTTCCTCTGTTTTCATCTGGTCTGTATATCATTGCTTGTTGTGATATACTGTTAGTTGGTAACCTACTTGCATGGCCAAACCATTTGACTTGCTGCCTTCTAATAAAATCTAGCGCTGCTATAACCCCCACTTTAGTCCTGATTTCTTTATTTCTGATCTTCTCAGGAATCTCATTTCTGTTGTTGTGATTTTTCTTTTCTCTTTTTCAGTCACTACCCATGTTTGGTATTGGTAACATAGAGTTGGTAGAAAGATTGTGTTGTAAAGTGCTTTCTTAGTAGTTATTGATACATGTTTGTTCTTTAGTATTGGTGCCATTTGTCCAATTAGTTGGTTTGCTTTACTGCATCTATTTTCGATCTTGTCTTCTGATTTGTTATTTGATGATATTATACTTTCTGTAAGAAACAGAAGGACCAAAATGTTTTGACAGAATCACCAATGTGGAGCTCACAGAGAGAACTAGACAAGTACCAGTGAACTAAGAGATGAAGAAAAGACGATTAGTATAACCTTGAACCCACAAGGACAATGAAACGAAGGTGGACACAAAAGCACATGAAGAAGAGAATCAGGAGACAGAAATGAAATATATGGGTTAGAGACAGGCGGAGCTGCAGGAGGTAGTCAATTATAGGTTGGCTTGGAGTGAGAGGGCTGAGCCTGTGCCCCAGTCATGACGGTGGTGTAGGGTGAAAGAAGGACAGAAGAAATGTTCAGATCTGAGGATGTAGGAAGGAGAAGGAAGATGAAAGGGAATTATAAGCCATGTTTGAAGACCCTCTATACTCTCATGCCTTAAGTATCCTATGTTCAAAGATCTCTACTCTCATGCTCGAAGAATCCCATGTTTGAAGACCTTCTCTACTCTCATGCTCTTAGAATCCTATATCATTTGATGTATAAAGTTCACAATGTCTACCAATTTCTATAATCATATTCATCATTATCATGTGCCCTGCCAGCTGGTGTAGGCATTCATATAACTCCACAGATCTTGGTCACTGGTGTTCTGGATCAACTCTGTTGATGATATTCCTCTATGCCTCTGTCTCAGTCCATCCAGCATTATTTATCTTGGTATCCCTCTTTTCCCATTGACCTTTCCAGTTGTTCTCCAATTGCCTCGCTTCTCATCACATGACCAAAGAAAGCTGTGTGTCTCTTTCTTATTGTTGAATATAATGTTCTAGTTTCATTAACCTCTTAAGATAATCGTTGTTAGTTACTTTAGCAGACCAAGGAATTCTCAACATTGGCCCC